>CM062819.1:583858878-584145228 GCA_031772625.1 Pinus tabuliformis | reverse complement strand
CACAAGGGCTAACTTCTGATGTACCAAGTTCAATAGGTTATTTTATTGTTCTTACGATGACCAAGTGTTTTATGGAGTAAAGGAAATATTTGCATTCTATGTAAACGAAGGGGTTTTCAGGTGTTCTTCCACAATGGATTAATTAATTTTAGAAATTGAAAACACAAATAAAATAAAAATGGGTAACTAGGAAAAAGGGTTTACCAAGTCACTATTAACTACAATAAATTGTTTCTGGTACGTGTAGGCAATCTCTCCGAATGTTGTTTTTGTTGTATCAAAATTAACAAGGCGATTGACTCGGTTACCTATGGCAAGATTGTAACCTATGGGGACTTTCAAAATATACTTGGAGGTATGTGGACGCATAGTCCTGTTAGTAGTTTGTCTAATGCATAGTCGTATAATGGGGGCGTTCCGATATACTCAAATATATGTGGAGAATCATCCTATATACCCAAATCTATGTGGAATAATGTTCTGATATACTTCAATGTGCGTGGAAAACCAACCATCACTGTGATGTAACGCTAACAAGTAATGGTAGCTCCTAGTTTAACAAGTCGAAACATGTCTTCTAGCCTAGACCACTATGTGTATCACTAATGTTCCAAAATCTCCTTAAGTTGATTGAATAAATTTTAAAGTTGATCTTGATTTAAGATTCAATTTCAAGGCTCACAAAACGAATTCCCCTTAACTCGTATGGTGCAACTAACATGATTAAAAGAATCCTTTCTATTCAATGAAGATACATCTAAGGGAAGGAAGGATTTTCATTCAATGATGCAATAAACAATGATGCAACAAATATGAAATTCCTAATTAAGATCTTCAAATGTACTACTCAAATTTAATTCAAAGCCCTAAAGTATGAATAAAATGATAATTTTCTTTTCTTTTCCTTTTCAATTTTCAAATGCAATGAAAAATGAAATGCGACTAGATTATTAAATCAAAATCATTCACACAGACTAAAACTTTAATATGAAATTATTTTATCAAATCAAAAATCAAGCCAAGTGATCAAAAAACCTAATTGACAAGAAGAAACAAAAACAAGCAAACTCTCATCAAAAAGCACTCACTCACAAATTTAAAAAAATTGTTGGCTTTACAAATACATTGACCAGTTCAAAGACTCAAGAAAAATCATTGCAATCAAAACATAATTTAGAGCAAGGCATAAAAACGAAAAAAAATTCATTCTACAAGAACTAATGTAGGCTACATACATGGGGGTGTGACTCGGGGAGCAATACCATACCACGTGGGTTCATATTGGGGGATATATATTGAGGAAAATATGGCATCATATATTAGGGGATATATAGGGTGTAAAGGATTTTTATATTGGTAGGTATAAAAAATGGACCTCAAAGTTAATGAAAAAATATAAAGGGGTATAAAAAAATTTAATGAAATAATGGATACCTATAATATCTAGTGGAAGTAAGGGTTTTTTAAATTGGGAAGGTGTATTGGGTTTGTATTGGTACGGGGTTAAAAAACATGAATTTTAGGGGTATTTTCCAATATGTAGTCAAATTAAGGGTATTTTTTAATATTCCATGAACATACGTGATAGGTCATAGGTCCATTGAGTGAAGTCCCCATGGCTATATATGAAAACCAGTGTGATTCATTGCACTTATAGAGAGATACTAGTGTGTTGAGTCACTCTACCTTAAAATAGAAAGTGTGTTGGTGTTGAATTTGCTCAAAAAATAAAAAAATAAAACTTACTAAGCTCATAATTATACTTTCTTAAGACTAATAACTATCTAGACAAGTCAAATTGATTCATTTTCAAGGGTCCTAAAATACTAGGAAAAGGAAACCACTAAAGGAACATCACACTCCCCAACGGAGTCGCCAATTTGTTTTATGGATCCCTCCGTGGATGGAAGAAAAATCCCTATATCTAGTGGCTTTATCTAGAAACAACATAGAGAAAGGAATATGATTTCCTTAGAATTTTAGATTATGGAAGAAAGACTTACCTGGAATCCAATGCAATATCTCCTCTTCTCCTTGCTTGTAAACTCCAACTCCAACTCCAAATGCTAAAGGTGGAACTTGCAAAACAACTAAAACAAGTAAGAGAACCAAAATATAAAAATAACATATACTAACATCTCTAAACATTGAGTCAAGAAGGCATTTTTATACATATGCATTAAATGAGACATAACTATAGGAAAAAGAACTTTTTGTATTAATGAATGTAGGAGAAGATACAAACCTTTCTCATCTTGACCTTCAAGATGTCTCCCAACTATATTGTCTTTGCTTTGCCACAAATCTAACCTTTAATCACAACTAAAGTGCATGGATGGATAACAGATCCCTAGGAAGAAAGCAACGACATGAGGGTATAACAAAGAATCTCCAAAATCCAACCCAAACTCTATGGGAAGCAATGAATTTATAGGGTAAAAGAGGTGGTTTGGGATTTACCATTTTAGGACTTAGATCTACATTAGAGGGAGGATATTTATATGGATAAGAGATAAGACCACAACAGTAGGAGTTCAAGATCTAATCCAACAGTAAATGGTTAGAACCACTTGGGAAGCTTGTATAAAGAGAAGATTCAAAATAATTTTTCATTTTACAAAATTCTAGAGGTCATCACACTTGTAGTGAAAGAAACAAGCATTTTTTAGTGCAGTCTCTCTATGTACAAGTTTCAACAATGTAGTTTGCATGAAGGTTATGTGTGATGGGGCTAAAAATTTTGGTTTTGAGTTGTTTAACTAGAATTATTTTAACTTTTGGAGAGAGGATGCTCTTGGATTTACAGGGGACAAATACAAAGTGTCAATGGATGTTGATTGATCTGTTTCAAGGCCATTTGATTGGATGTGAAAAAATGACATGTAATACCCATTTGATTGGATGTGAAAAAATGACATGTAATACTAGTTGTTGGCCTTGGCCTTTGGCTACTCCCTCATGTCCTCCTAGATTAAGTCATCCCATATCCTAACAAATGAGTGTTAGTTCTCTATAGCACAAATTCCTTAGATGAATGGATCAACATCGCTGGGAAACCATTTAATGCCACATTCACTGACTCTACATCGTTCACCTCTTCCTCATTCCTGCAATCTGATCATAAATATTTGTGATTTTTATCAAGTAACTTTTCACTACGTCACATCTACTCATTTTCATAGACTAGAGCTTGTCCCTCAACATCATTTTCTCATTAACAGTCTTTCACTACTATACAGCCACCAAAGCATTGAATATCTCCTTGGATGACTTATTCTTAGAGAAGTGGGCATCAAACGGTCCTTCATTGTAAAACTTTCCCTTATCTCCCTCTTAGATAGGAAAACTTTCCCCTTTTCATCTTCCAATCCCAAGATCACATTCTCAATAATATCTTAGAGATCATTTTCCTTGAGAACCATGGTAACCCTAGCCTTCTAAGCTAGAGAAATTGAGGTTGCATATGTCATATCTCCAAATTGAAGACCCATTATAGTCATCTTGATTAGATCTTTTTGAATATATGTGTTAAGTCCTTGTAGCATTCTTAACTGAAAGAAATATGCCTAGTCCTTTAGGCACCCATAACTCCCATAGAAGCTCTATTGGATGTCCCTCTCGACTGCTACCATCTCTATTGTATACTTCTAGTTCATTCCTCTCATCAATTTTCACCCTCTCATTTCTAGTATCTTGTTGTGTCACTTCTCAACCCTTGCAAATTAATCTTGTCAATGACTTAATACTCAAGTTTTGTTCTCTAACCAATGGGATTCCTTTCTTGAGTTTCCTTGAATCCTAACCATATTCTTTACCTATGATTTCTTCAACACAATATTTTGAGAATACATTCATAGCATCTCCTAATGGTCAACTCCCCACATGGCTTCACTAGCTCTATAGCAATCTCTAGTCTGCAACATCACCTACACTAGACCCCATTGCTCCCATTGCATGTTGAAAACATTTCAATGGTATTTTCCTATAATGTAAGACAAAATGGCCTATTATATTCTCTTGACAACATACTCAATATATTCTTTGTAGCTAATATCTATCCTTAGCCCCACAGGATGTTGACCAAACATGTCCCCTGCACCCCACAATTATTACTAACACCTCCCGTTTTGCATTCTCTTGCCATCTAGTCCTGAATCCCTTCATTCTTTGTCTATGCTCATAGTCATTTTATTATATAGTTATCATTATTTATGTGATCCCATGCTACACAAATTACTTGTTCATTATTTTCCTCAATTTTTCTTACTACATAACCTTGCACCACCATTCACACACAAACTGTGTTAGCCAATTAGCCCTAGTGGCAGGTTTGACAACCTTGGGCCATTGAAAAAGCTTGGATGGGCCTATTCATGGCCCACTCAACTATCTCAATTTTTTTAATTTCATTTCGTTTTCTTTTTCTTAACCATTTTACAACATGATTTTTTTCTTGCAAAATAATTTTCCTTGGCCATCATATATGATGAGGCCTTCATATGGCCTAATTGTTTTTTAAATATGCACCTCGTATGATCGAAACTTGAATCTGATTATGATTGTAAAAAGTTGGTATCCTGAGATCAACTTCTTAGAGTTTTGGCTCTGATACCATGTTAAATTCTAAACCTTAAACATAATAATTTGTTCCTAAAAAATTATTATAGATCAATTAAACAAAAACATAACTATGTTCTTAACACAATTATTCAGAGGAAGCACAATTTTAAACCAATCTCAATCACATGTGACACACAGTTCTTCATTAAATGAATAATATGAACTTGATTGGGTTTGTGTTTTAAGATAATGGCCTAATTAAGGAATATACAAATAAAACATATCATGGATATGGATAGATGATTGGGTCCTAGATCTATCCTTGATCTACATGGTTGATCTAGATTTTCAATATTGTACTCATGCACCTTCCTAATACTTGGGAAACTAAAGTATCTCACTCCTCACTTGACAAAAAAGGTTTCTTAATGGCTTATTCCAATATAGGGTGTGTCCTCCTCTCCTTATTCTTGCTTTTTTAGCTTTTCATTGAGTTAAATCCCTTAACCTAATCTCCCAGGGTATGGATAGCCATCATTAGATCTAACTTTTCTTGAGATCAATGATTGAGATTAAAATATGATCACTAAAGAAAATAATTTACTTTTTCTAAGATTATTTTGTTCAGTAACCAATATAATTAATTATGTGTTTTACGTAAGTTATACTTAAGCTAAGTTATAATAGAAACTTGCTCAGTGCTTTTGCAAGTGTTGCAAGGATATTTTGGGTGATTTCTACATGATAGACACTTAGGCCTATGTAGAAGCACCTATTTGATATAAAAACATAAACATTGTAACTACTTTAAGTTTTGGAATCACAATATCATCCTTCTTATCAAAGGAGATGATATAGAAAATTATGGAAAATAAGAAAACACAAATTCCTTGTTTATAAGAGGATGTTCCCATAATAGAAATAAAAATAATTCCTCAAATGGGATATCTAAATCTCGATAAAAGAACATAAAGGTACATTGGAGATGTGCAAAAGAATGGAGTTACAAGAAAGATTATAAATCTAAAATCATGAAGAAAGGAAAGGGATTTAATGACACTCCTTCTACATAAGCAAAAAACCTCTTTATATGAAGGAGGGATGTGTATTTGGATTATTTAAGTGCACATGTAGATCATGAGGCATGACTAATCAATTTAGGGGCACCCTTTCATACGATTCCTCCCAAGAAGTGGTTTTTCGAGTATGAAAGAGATATTGTTGGTAATAATTTCCTAGGGGATGACTCGATAGACAAAATCATAGGACATTGAAAATTCAAGTTGAAGCTCATGGGTGGAAGGATTAGAACACACCCTAATGTTTTTCACATCCCAATATTGGACAAAAATTTGATTTCTATAAGAAATTTGATCAATCTAGTTGTGAACACAATGTTTAAAAATGGTACCTATAAGATGGTTCAAGAGCTATAGTATTTCTAAGAGGAGTTTGGATTGGGACTTTATATAAGCTACTAGGAATAACTATTAGTGATGGGTGCAACAACTTGATGTTCCTAAAAATGGGCTAGAAGAAGGAGAAACTCCCACAGCGTCCATACAAAAGACTATGCAATGGCATCAAATATTGGTTAATATCAAAGATAAGGGTGTTTGAATACTACATATTAATGGTATGGTAGAAGGTACGTATAATTTGTCTCTAGATTTTCATTTCTGCAAACATTATTTATATGGGAAGTAGAATTAGGTAAGATTCTCCTATAGTGTTAAGAATATTACAGTTGGTGAATAGTTATGTGTTTGGACTTGTGTTGGTTCCATCACTAGGTAAATTTGTGTACTATGCCTCATTTATAGATGACTTCTTGAGGAGTACATGGATGTATATTCTCTAGAATAAATTTGTAGTTTTTGTCAAATTCAAATAATTTAAGGCTCTTGTGGAAAATTAGAAAAAGAAGGAAATCAAGGTTTAGAGGATATATAATGGTGGAGAATTATGTGGGAATGAATTCGAATAATTTTGTAAGAAGTGTGGTATAGAAAGGTAGAATACTACTCCATACACACCTTAGTGGAATGGAGTCGTAGAAAAGTTGAATATACCATTGATGGAGAAAGCAAGGAGCATGTTTAGTGGTACCAAGTCAAGTTAGGAATTTTGGGAAAGAGGCAAAATACATTGTGTGTTACCTAGTAAATTGATAACCCTCATGAGAGTTCGATGACAAGACTCCATATGAGGTACAGACTAGTGAGAAACCCTCTCTTAAACATATTAGGGTATTTTTATATGATGCTTATGCACACATTCTAAACGAGAATAAGATAAAGCTAGATAAGAAGCTCAAAACCATATCTTTATTGGATATAAAGATGGTTTGAAAGGTTATAATCCTTGGAACCCAAAATATATGATGGTTATGTGTAGTAGAGATGTGGTATTTAGAAAAATAAAAGATATTTTCAAATAATAAGTCTTACCAAGGGAGAAATAATCAAAGAAGAGGGAGTTTGAATTTAAGGATGATGAATCAAACTCTACAAAAGAACAAGAATCGAAAGAATAAGATCCGCATACTCCATTATTGAGGAGATAAATTTAGGAAATAAGGAATATAGAAAGGTATACTCCACCTTGTTTTTGTTCAAAATTTATTTTTATTATTACTAATGATGATCCTAGAAATATTAGGGAGGTGGTGTATTTGGAGGATGGAAAACTCCAAAAAAATGCCATGGTTGAAGAAATGACAACATTAGGCAAAAATGAGGTTTGAGATCTAGTGGAATTTCTAGTTAGAAGAAAGCCAATTGCTAGCAAATGGGCATTTAAGAAGAATTTTAATGAGGAATGAAAGGTGGAGAAATAAAAATCTTGGTAAATGGAAAAGGGTTAATCCCAAGTAAAGGGAATTGACTTCGGTGACATTTTTTCTCCTATTTCCATGTTAAATTCCATTATATTGATTTTATTTGTTGTTGTTGCTTTTGATTTTGAAGTAGAAAATATGGATGTGAAGACAACGTTCCTTCATGGGGATCTATAATAAAAAAATATACATGAAGTAGTAAGAATGCCTTGTGGTGAAGGAAAAGAAAGAGTTCATATGCAGGATGAAAAATTCCCTCTATAGGTTAAAGGAATCGCTAACGATGCAGTATCAAAAATTTGACACTTATATATTGGGACTTGGCTTCACAAGGAGTAAAGCATATCATTGTCTATATTTAAAATTAGTTGGTGATCATTTTATTGATTTGGTCTTGTATGTGGATGATATGCTGTTGATTGGAAATGACAAAGAATCCATCAAGGAAGTGAATTTACTCAGTTGTCCTCTAAATTTGAGATGAAGGATCTTGGTGCTGCAAATTTAATTTTAGGAATGGAAATTAAAAGAGATTGATCCAACAATAAACCTTTCTTAAATCAAAGTATGTTGAGACAATATTGCAAAGGTTTAATATGAAGGAATGCAAACTGAAAATGTCTTTATTTATGTAGGTTTAAAGTTACTTGCAAATTAGTGTCTCAAGACATACTACAAGGAAGAGAACATGTCTTTTGTTTCATATGCTAGTGCAATTGGAAGTTTGATATATGTGATGGTCTATATTATATTGGATATTGCACATGCAATAGGAGTATTAAGCAGGTATATATCAAAGGTAGGGAAGGTGCATTAGACATCAATAAAGAGGGTTTTCAGGTATTTGTGTGGCATTGTTGGCAATTGATTTTACTATCAAGGAAGACTTGGATTGGACTAAGTGTTGTACATACATATATGTTTTTATGAAGAGTGGGCTAGAAATATGGATCATAAAAGATCTATAAGTGAGTATGCATTTAACATGTTGGGAGGAGTAATCAGTTGGATGAGAAAGAGATAGTTTGTAGTGGCACTCTCAACTACAGAGGTTAAATGCATGACATCAAATCATTCAAGAAAGGAATAAATATGGTTATAAATATTGTTTTTAGGTATTGGATTTGTGCAACAAGTTGAATGGATAGATTGTGATATTTATAGTGTATTTTCCTTGTTGAAGAGGACAAATTATCAATGAAGACAAAAGATATTGATATTCAATATCACTTTATGGAAGATATGATTGAAGACAAGAAGGTGCTACTAGAAAATGTGGACACTTTGAAGAATGTTGCATATTCATTAACAAAATATGTGATCATAGAGAAGTTCTCTTTCTGTAGAGAAACAATGGGAATTATTGACATGGATTATTGATCATGTACTCCGGCGACCCCTTATGTGCAAAGAAAAAAATAAGTGGGAGAATGTTGGGTATGTGTTATATTCCTTACATGACTACTTGGATGTTTTGTTTGTTGTTCCGGGTGAAATAGTGGAAAAGTCACCTTGTGCGGGTGTTTAGAGGCAATGTGCCTGATTTTTTTAGGTGGTTTTTTGAGTCTATTTTCTTTAGTTTTTGGCACACAATTTTTACTAATAAATATTTATATTTTTCCTAGCTTCAATTTCTAGGGTAAAATGTTTGTGTCTGTGTTTGTGTTTTTCATTGTATATGTTTATCTTTTTAAGATTTTTTTGCAATGATTAATTTTATGGGGTTAAATCCTACATCTTTGCTCCTCAGAAATCAAGGCATAACAAGTGAAATCAAAGAAACTAAGATGTCTCACTGAAGGAATGTGGCCATACCACATTCCTTATCAAGTATTATTTCTAAGAGCTTGAGATGGAAAACATTTTTTTATAAATATTTTACATAGAACCACATCATCCAAAAACATCAACTTCACATTTTTGAAAAAAATCATGGAAAAAACTATATTTAAGATAGTCTTGTTC
The DNA here is from genome assembly GCA_031772625.1 of Pinus tabuliformis. Taxonomy (NCBI): domain Eukaryota; kingdom Viridiplantae; phylum Streptophyta; class Pinopsida; order Pinales; family Pinaceae; genus Pinus; species Pinus tabuliformis. The sequence continues at coordinate 584,135,864 of CM062819.1, read as the reverse complement.
ATTATTTTAGGCACACCATTGTGTTGAGAATTGTATGGTATTATGGTTTGATTTTGAATCCCGTGTTGCAAAACATAGTTTTCAAATTCATTAGATGTATATTCTCCTCAATTATTAGTGTGACGAGAGGAAATATGTGATTGTCCTTCAGTCTGAATCAATACATGGAAATTTTTAAAAGTTTCAAAATATTGAGATTTATATTTCAATAAGTACACTCAAGACATCTTGGTATAATCATCAACAAAGTACATGATACTATTTATTTCCATTAAAAAATGGAATAGGGATGGGGCCACATAAATTACAATCTATTAGTTCAATTTTTCTATGTGCTCTGGAAGTGGACTCATTGAAGGGTTGTTTGGTATGCTTTCCAAGGATAGAAACATTACATTACTTTGGTTTCCTAAGAATAGTAGACAAAATATAAACGCTATTATTTTTCAATAAACAAAGTTTGTCATACTTAATATATTCAAATCTATCATGCCATAGAAGATTATATGACATTGTACATTCATTTTGATGAGAGTGATATGCAGAACTTTGCGCATGAGTAGATGTCACTTTCAACTTCAACAATGTTTCATCCTCCACTCTAGTCATGGCAACCATGTTGTCAAAAACCTTTTTTATTTGAAATTTTCCATCAAATATATGAATTGAGTGGCCTTGTTGTTAAATTTTTATAAGGGACAACAAGTTCCTTCACAACTTTGGAAGATAAAGCACATCATGTAGAAGAAAATATAAGAACCTAGGAAAGTTAAGCATGATGGTGTTAATCCTAGAGGTTTAAGACTTCACAAGATATACTGCACCATCTATATTGTCATTAAATTATGAAAAAAATTGTCTTTGGAAGGTTGTGACATGTTACACCTATGTCAAGCAGCCACTCATCTATCCAAGAATCAAATGAAGTATGAAGAAAATCTTCATTTACTTCGAAATTTCAATGAAAAACTATGTCATAAGTAAATCTAGGTGCTTTACATTTTGTTTGATTAGTCTTTTACCTTTGCCTTGTTTCTTATTTTGTTTCTCTTTAATTTTCCCATAAAGGATTCCACATGTTTTTGTATCATATCCATTTATGTTGTAACAAATACAATGAAGATCAGGTTTTTCTCCTTGATTTTGTTTTACCCCTATCTCCAGAATTCTTTTTCCCCACCATCTTTTATTTCCATTTTCTTTAGGAGGATCATGTGATTGATTCTTATCTTTTTGAGAAATGCACACACGTTTTCTAGTGTGTTGTGATGTTGTCTTCTTCTTTCCAAACATTTTATTATGTTTTGCAACTCTTTCCACCAAAGAGTAAAATGTGTTAGACTTGAATAGATCACTATCATGCAAGGATTCAAGGTAGAGATAATATATACAGTAGAGGACCATAATGAAGACCATGAAAAGAAGGCCTATATTCACTCTAGTAGCATTTATACCGTGCTTGATGGATTTGATCTCAATGACTAAAACCCAAATTGTCATCCTTCAACATCAAATTGAAGAGCTTAAACACAAATTTGGAAAGGCAGAGAAGCTTAAACACAAAATTCACACACAAAACACAAAAGTTGTGGCTATTCTATTGATTGCCCAAAAACTTGATTATTACAATGAACCTGGTGAAGGGTATTTAAACATTTTCGACTAGAAACTCACCTAAAATAACTTAACATGCAACCACACACTAATTTCGTATATCACTTAAATTGACTTTACTCAACACTTAGTTAATCGACTCTCTAATTTTATCCAACTCCTCATGCGGAAATAATTAGCTTATTTTAACACTCCCCCTTAATTATGACTACTAAACTAACATGAACCATGACAACTCAAAAACACCTGTTGGTCTATGTATCAGCTAGGGTTACAACACCCAAGTTTATTCTATGAAATTCAAACACATCCTTTGCTAATGACTTAGTAAATATATCAGCCAGTTGATCACTAGATTTACAAGGTTTCAAGTGAACTTCTCCATTGATCACAAGCTATCTAATAGAGTGATATCTAGTATCAATATGCTTACTCTTCTGATGAAACACATTATTCTTGGATAATGCAATCGTCGAGGTGTTGTCACAATATATTGTTGTTGATCCTTTTTGTTTTTTCTTGAATCCATCAAATACTCTTCTTAACCATATTGCTCAATATGTTGTTGATGTTGTTGCTACATATTCAACTTCTGTTGACAAAAGTGTCACAATAGGCTCCTTCTTAGATGCCCATGCTATCACACCACCAAGATGGAACACATAACTAGAATCACTCTTTCTATCATCCAAACTACCTGTGAAATCACTATTTGTGTATCCAATCAAATCCTTCTTCTCTGTACTCGCATACATTATGCCACAATCTGTAGTTCCTGTTATGTATCACATAATTATTTTTCCTTCTCTCCAATGTGTGTCTTTTGGAGTCTCCATAAATCTAGAAATCGAACTCACTCCTTGCATAATATCTAGTCTTGTAGATGTGAGATACATGAGGTTGCCAAGCAATATTTTCAATATAGTTGGATTGACATCTAATCCTTCATCATCCTTGCTTAACTTTCCACATGTTGGAATTGGTCTAGGGAAACTTTTGCAATTATCTATCCTAAACATTTTCAGCAAATCTTTGGCATATTTATTTTGACAAATAAAAATTCCCTTTTCAGATTGCTCAAATTCTATGCCAAGAAAATATTTCATGAGACAAAGATCTGTCATCTCAAATGATTTCGTCATGGCTACTTTAAATTCATCCAATTAAAAGTCACTTGTATAAATCATGTCATCAACATATAAGCAAACAATAAAAATATTTCCATACTCATTTATCTTTGTGTACAAAGTAGGCTCAATGTTTTGTATGCAAAATCCACTCTTAGTCATGTAGATATCAATTCTATTATACCAAGCTCTAAGTGCTTGCTTCAGTCCATAGAGTGCTTTCTTCAACCTGTAAACTTTATCTTCTTTACCATCAACTTCATATCCTGGGGGCTGATGCACATAAATTTCTTCTTCTATAATTCCATTCAAGAAGGTTGATTTCATATCCATTTGATATGCTTTCCACTTTTTTTGAGTTGTTGTGGCCAGAACTACTCTTATAATTGTTTTAAATCTATTAATTTCACCTTTCTCATTCAACTTTTGCTTGTACACCCACTTCACACTTGTGAGATTTTTTTCCTTTGGTAAAGCAACCAAATCCCATGTATCATTCTTTCCAATAGCTTCAATTTCCTCATCCATGGCTTGCACCCTATTTTCATCTATGATTGCTTCTTCAAATGAAGATGGTTGGAATGGCAACAATGCAAAATTTGAACTAACATCCAAATCATCATAAATATCTTTCAAATTTATCATCTTTTTCTTACTATTGCTTGATTCATCACCTGATTAATTGTTAGGAGAATCTTGATCTGTTGATATGCTTGAATATCCATGCCGCTCAGAAAATCTTGGAGTCCTTATTGGTGTGTCTATGCTTGGTGCCTTCACCTGTGATTCTTGTTACTCCTTTTTTGCTACATCGTCTACTTCCATTAGTAGAACTTGTGCATCAATTTTTTTTGTCTATACTACCATTCCATGACTCTTGTTCTTTGAACACAACATCTCTGCTAATTATGGTATTCTTGGTGATAGGGTTATACAATTTGTAAGATTTTGATTTCTCACTATAACTTGTAAATATGATTTTTTCACTTTTATCATCTAATTTGCCTCTTCACTCCTTAGGCACATGTGCATAAGATACACATCCAAACACTATGAGATAATATATTCTACAAGACATATATGATCATGCTTCTTCTGGTATTATGTTCATCACACTCTTTGTAGGATATATGTTTATCACATAAAAAACACATGCAACTGCTTCTACCTAATACTCCTTAGACAAGTTTATTCCTTTCAACATGCTCCTTGCCATATTCATAATGGTTTTTTTCTTTCTCTCCGCTACACCATTATGTTGTGGTATGTATCTAGTTGTAAACTATTTTCTGATTCCATGTTGTTTGCAATACTCATGGAATTCCTTTGAATCTTATTCTCCACCACGATCTGAACTCAATATCTTAATCAATCGATCACTTTGGTTCTTTGCTAAGACTTTGAATTATTTGAACTTTGCAAAAGTTTTAGAGTTCTACTTAAAGAAGTAAATCCAAGTCTTTCTGCTATAATCATCAATGAAAGTGAGGAAGTAACAACTTCCACCAATCGATTGTGTCATCATCGGTCCACACAATTCTGTATGCACTAGCTTAAGAGGTTTCTTTTCTCTGTATGCAACTCCCTTTTGAAAACTTTCACTGTGTTTCTTTCCCAAGATGCAACACTCACAAGTACTAGTAGGTTCTTTGATGGGAGGTAATCCTCTGACCATCTATTTATGTTGCAACAATCTTAAACCAAAAAAGTGCAAGTGTCCAAATCGAAAGTGCCATAGCCAATACTCAGTAGAACTTGCGACCTTAAAAGAACTGATTTGATCATTGTAATTCATAACTAGAGGAAAGAGTTTGTTTCCCATCATATGCAACTTTTTTATCCATTGCTTAATTTCAGGCTTGTCATATATAACACATTCTTGTCCTTGAAATATAACTCGGTATCCCTTTTGTGTTAATTGCCCAACACTTATCAAATTATGTTTGAGACCAGAGACATAATATACCTTTGAGATTGTGTTTGGCTCCCCCTGCTTGGTCAAAATTTTGACCACTCCTTTGCCATCTACATCCACAACCTTGTCAGTCCCCACCTTTACCTCTTTCTTCACAGATTGATCCAAATTTGCAACCAAATTCTTGTTGTTTGTCATGTGGTTACTCCAACCACTATCTAATAGCCGCACATTATCAAAAGGTTCATGCATGGTATGGCAAGCTAGGAACATGGAGTTAGTACTCTTTGTAGTGACATTAGCTCTCTGATTCCCTTGATTAGCTAACCTCTTCCTGCAATCAAGGGAATAGTGACTAAATTTGTTGCAATAATAACATTTCACCTTTGATTTGTCAACTCTTTCATTATTGTTGAATCTTCTGCAGTTTCTCCCACTTTCATGTTCATACTTTTATCGACCATCTCTCTGACCACCATGTCTTTCGCCTCGTCCTCTACCTCTCGACCTACTTCTTCCTCAACCTCTGTCTCTTGAAATAGAAACCTGACTTTTGAAAGTGGTCTCTAAAGTGGAATTCTTATTTCTGTCTATCATTTCCTCATGTGATAGAATTGATCCCATCAACTCATCAACTGTCAGTGATGTCAAATCCTTGGCTTCTTATGTCGCTGCTACCACAACAACAAATTTGGTAGACAAAGATATGAGGACCTTGTCAAGCACTGTTTAATCTTTAATTTCCTCACCATAAAGTTTTAACTAGTTTAGGATAGTCATGACCTGATTCATGAAAGAATCGATGTCCTCTGTCTCCTTCATCTAGAGACTTTCAAAATCTCTCCTAGTATTATGCAACTTAAGAATATTGACTTTGGCCATACCTTTATAGCTTGTCGCCAAGGTATCCCATGCTTCATTTGCTGAAGATGTGATCATAATCTTCTCGAATACTGCTCGATCCAGTCCTTGGTGAATAAACTACAACGCTTGTGCATTCTTCTTCTTGTATTTCTTCCATAGATCCCACTGCATTAGTGAGAGCTTGTTTTTTAATTCATCCTAAGGTTTTGAAAACCCAAACTAGACATAATCCCAAACATCATGAGCGTACAACGTGGTTGCCATCTTAGTGGCCCACACATCATAATCCTTCCCCGTAAATAATGGGAACTAGGGCTCGAAATTTGAGAAAGCCATCTTTCTTCAAAAATCTCCTTTTAAAAACTTGACAAAACTCTAATTTTATAAAAACCCTTATAAAAATTTCTTTATAAAAAAACACACCTAACTAAAACCCTTAATTAATTTTTTTAATATAATTATTTTTTTATAAAAAAAATTATATATAAAAAAACTTCATATAAGCCCTTTTAAAAATACTTTTTATAATATATATCCATTTTTTCAAGAAAGCCATTTATACCAATCCTTTGAAAAATCGACGTGAGGATATAAAAGTGTTTTGATATAACTTAAAAGGAAAATGTGGTTGATGCAGGAGCATTCAGCTCAACATTATCATTGTATTTTAGTAGACATAGGGGGTCTTGTGTTTCAAGGAAATTGGTTTCCTAAGTATTGAAATAATGTAATTATTAAGAGTTTTGAGTAATTTTAATGAGAGAAACTAAAATAGGATTTAATTGAATATGGTGAGTCATAATTGTAAATATTCTCGAATGTAGGAGAATATGAGTGATTTAGGATAATTGAGAAAACTGCGAGATTTGAGAATTGATTGTAAGCCTCAGATTAGGAATTAGTTCATGATTTTGTGAATTGAGAGTCCTTAGGGATGAGAAAGAGATTTTAGGATTTTGTTGAAGAGTTTATGGATCTAAAACTAGAAATTCGTTTTAGAAATCCTTTGTATAAATGTAAGCCTAAAAGGCATGATTAGAGGTTAGAGACACACACACACACACACAGAAAAAGAGAGAGAGAGAGAGAGAGAGAGAGAGAGAGAGAGATAGAGAGAGATTTAGTTGTGTTTGTAAGCCTACAAGCAAATGATGAGCAGAGGAAATTAATTAGAAGATCATGCCGAGGAGAGACAGAGTCTCGGTATGTAATAATTTGTTTAGGTATTTATACACAAATAATTCGATTTTGAGTGTGTAGATGTGTGATTCAAGTGGTTATTGATAAATTATGTGTCTATCAGAGATTCTACATAATATATGTATCCAAGCGGGGTCGAAGTGAATGTATAGAGGAGAAAAAGTACAGTGGAAGGGAATGCATCATTGAATCCATTCAAAAAGCCAATTCATGAGGAACAAGAACTAAAGAAACTCACAGAGCTAAGTTCAGGAGGAGTCATGGAGTGGAATGTTGAAGATCCCAGAAGAAAACTAAAACCCACAGAAAACACTAAGAAATAGTGTAAAAGCTAAGTAAGGGAGAAACGAGAAGTGAAGAAATGATGAACAATGACCATTGGATCTTGAAGATCAATGGCCAGGATCCAATCACAGAGGAGACGAAGGAATATCACATCGACGATTTTTTTTAAATAGTGAAAGCAGATTCCAAGCAGCCTCAAAACCGTAAGTGGTATTGAGCACGAAACCCCCGATCCCATTAAGTGATCGACACCTGGCAGCAAGGAAGTGAGAGCAAACCGCTTATCAAGAGGTTAATCCTCGTGCATGTTGCCTAGCCGAAATCTTTGTGAGTCGTTAGGCCTGGTGCGAGTAAATGGACATATAGGATCAGTGATTAATTTTTTTGATCAGAAATAATCCCAACCATTGGATCGAAGGATACAATGAATGGTTGAGATGTAATCGCATATCGCAAGGTTAGGAGGTGAAGGATGGTGCAATGGCCGATAACAATAATCGCTAATCAAAAGGCGAGTTTTTTGGATATCAGAGCAACAAGGCAGAAGGGCTTGGTATTAATGGACTCGATGAATATTATGGTTGCAGTTATATAACTTTTGAAGTTAGACTTATATGGTCCGCAGTGGAATTTTAATATATATCCTTTTTATTTGGTAAAGTATCGTGTTGAGTCTTTTAATATAAGAGGATGGTTTAATTGTTCTGATAGTTTCATATTGGAGTTGGAGGGGTGATACAGGCACATATGTGGTAAGACCATGGTAACTGCGATGAGCGATTGCGATAAAGGAAATTCTTGATAACTATGCAAATGCCAAGGATCAGGGAAAAGGTATGGTTTATGTTGCTTCTGTGTTATCTATTATAAAGAGGGTATAATGGATTAAAGCACGATAAACGGGTTTTAATGGGTTTCCAATTATATCCCAAAGTTAAAAAGGGGGTTTGTATATATGTGCGGCCACAAGGATTTATAAAGGTTTATAAGGGTTTACCAGTCCCGATAGGAAGGGGATGAAGGAAATGCTTTAATAAAGTCATACATGAAGATTAAGGGGTGATTAGATTCTCGATAACAAAGGTTTAGACTTTGGTTAGTCTATTTATATGTTTCCACATGAGTTCTAAAGAAAGGGTCCTTAACCATCACTATTAGTGAAGTTTTGACCTGGTAGGTGATATCTATTCTTGGGAAAACGATTTATGCCTAAGTTTGCATGCATACTGTGGGTAAAGCAAGGGTAACCTTGCATCATTTTTGTATCAGAGCTTAACAAAGAAATTATGTGTGAATTTTTTTTGAAAGAATTCAGAACAGAGATATGTGGAAAGCTGTGTATGAGGGCAAGGGAGATCATATTCCAATCTGATAGTGAAGCAACCAGAGTAAAGCTAGGATATTGGTAAGAGGAATACTAATCTTGATATTCTTGCATTTTGATAGAATGTTCAGATTTTAAGAAAGTAGAGCAAGTGATTTATGGCCAATGAATCTGTATAATTAGAATTGTGAAACGTTTGAAATTGGGATTGGAGAAGAACAGTTAAGTTCTTAGAGGTAGGTGATTAAGAATTAAGGAGAGACTGCAAAAACCTAAAGAATCTACAGAGATGTTTTGAAGATTGATAGTGTAGCTAATGAAGTAAATCAGCAAAAGGAGATCAAGTTTTAAGAAGCAGTAATGAAGAAACTAGTAAGGATTTCTGAGTGGAAGGAAACTCGACAAAGGAGAAATTGTTGCCAATAGTTAAGCTTGCTAAGATAAAGCTAGAAGACTGAAAAAAAGAATCAGATTCTAAATCTAATTGACAGTAGCTGAATGTTGAGAATTTTTGCAGTGGAATCATAAAGATCTGCTGAAACAGATTTGCAGGAATGGTGAGATCCTGAAGGTAGGTGAAGGCATGCAAATTTGTCTAACAATTAGCAAATATTGAATGAATGATATTTAGAGTAGGATTATAGTAATTAAAATGTAAGAGGGACTTTGTAAGTTCTTGAAGTAATAGAGTTTGAAGATACAACTGAAAGCTAGTGAAAAGGACAGTCCATTCAAAGGTGCATGTGAATGGGGAGACAAGATCAGACAGAGATCTTGAAGGTAAGATGGTATGGTTTTATTTTGTAAAAGTATGTTGTAACTCCCAAAAAGAAATTCAACAGAGGATGTGGGTAAAATTGCTAAGAGATAAAGGAAGTTGGTTAGAGTTTCTAAGTGAAAGCAGAATGTGGCAGAACCTTGAGGAATTCCAACAGAGATTGGATGAAGAGGACAGTTCTGTTCTTTGAAAGTGTAGATGAGTTGAAGCCTAGAAGGAGCAAAGAGAATTTCTTAAAGCAGGTTCCAGAGATAGAGAACCAATTTCTTACCAAAAAACTGAATGAGGAGAGCTTGGTGAGGTAAGTGGTAGCAGGGCAAACTTGCTATTGTAGAGACTTTAGTGCAACTCATAGTGAGTGAGTGAGGAACTCATAGAGATAAAGGGGATGATGACTAGTGACAGTCATAACAATGGTTTTGAAGGAAACCACAGCCAAGGACAAAATAAGAGAGATGCCAAGGCAAATGATATATAGAGACAGTTAAGTAAAGAATAATATGAGAGGGAGAAGTCTGAGATAGCAGTTCAGCTTGAAGTATTAATGGAAATGTTGCAGAAAAATGAGATGGACCAGAAATATGGTTATGTCATGAGAAAGAAAGTGAAGTGGCAGAGGCTATAAGAGGAAAGTAAACAACAGGTGAATATGCAGTTAATAAAGGAGCTCAAGGAACTTGTACATATTCTAGATGTTAAATTGGAGACAAGGAAGCTCGAAAGAGTGGAGCTACAAAAAAAGGGAGATGTTGAAAAAGATGTTAAAGTTTCGATATGTGAACCAGAATGTGGACCATTACTTTTTGAAAGTGATGAAGAGCCAGAGGAGTTGGATCATATGAATGATTTAAAGCAGCTGGAAGACTTGATGATTGAAGCATCAAATGAGACCATAAGGTCTTATTATTTTAAAACTAATGAGTTTTGTATGATTGCAGGTTTCAAGAAGATAAACAGTCTTTTAAAGTTGTAAAAAACATGAAAGAATACCTTCCTGAAGATAAAAGTTTTGAATCAGAATATGACAAGGAGACTGAAAAAGAAATAGTTCACTACAGTGGATAAGTTTTGAAAGACATCATTGAAACAAAAGATGAGAAGAAGAGGCTAGCTGACAGTCTCAAGAGTTCTTTGAGTTTGAATCAGCATACTGATATGTTGACAGAAGAAGAGAGACCAGTGCAACATACGATAGTGTTACCAAAGGAAGAAGAGGTGGACAGCCAAATGGAAGAAGAAGAGGAAGAACATCTACTGAAGGATGTTAATAAAGGTTTAGCAGAGGAAGAAGGACCATATGATGATGGATCAATAACAAATGAAGACATGGGAGATTGTGTAAAATTTCCAAAGTTCACTCCAAGTAAAATCATTGAGTTATATAGAGAATTAGACTTTCAAAGAAGAAAGTTAGAAGAGAAAAGGATAAACATTCAGTATAGATTATTGATGAAGGATGACAAAGAAGTTGTCATAAATAATAAGCAAGAAGAAGTTAACAGGTGCAGGAAATAGAAGTAGGAAATTGTTTTGAAAGAAAATATAGCAACAACAGGAAAGGTACAAAATAACAGTAAAGAAGAGGGTAAAGATGAAAAGGAGGCAATCAGAATAAGTGAAGAACAAGCAAGAATGGGAGTTCAACAATCAAGAGATGAAAACAGTCAGCAGACTAAGGATATACTGGATAGAGAAATTGCACTAATAAGAAGGTTAATGATGAAGATGTTTTAGAGAAAGACAGTAGCAAGAAAAGAGAGGAGTGACAACAAAAGGAAGACGACAATAGACTATGAAAGCAAGGCAAGTGAAGCATTGCAGCATAAGGTATGGAGACTAGGAGAATAGTAGCAGATAACATCATCAATAGAACAATTGAGAAGCAAAGACAGGTTACAAAATAAAGTCTAGGATCCAGGAGGAAACAATTATCCAGACTTATGGCCAGGTTGTCATAAATTTTCTTACTTAGGGATTCTGATGTACAAGCATTCAGCTCAACATTATCATTGTATTTTAGTAGACATAGGGGGTCTTGCATTTTGAGGAAATTGGTTTCATAAGTATTGAATTAATATAATTATTAATATAATTATTAAGAGTTTTAAGTGATTTTAATGAGAGAAACTAGAATAGTATTTAATGAATATGGTGAGACATAATTGTAAATATTCTCGAATGTAGGAGAATATGAGTGATTTAGGATATTTGAGAAAACTGAGGGATTTGACAATTGATTGTAAGCCTTAGATTAGGAATTAGTTCATGATTTTATGCATTGAGAGAATCCTTAGGGATGAGAAAGAGATTTTAGGATTTTGTTGAGGAGTTTATGGATCTAAAACCAGAAATTGGTTTTAGAAATCCTTTGTATAAATGTAAGCCTAAAAAGCATGATCAGAGGTTAGAGTCAGAGACAGAGAGAGAGAGAGAGTGTGAGATATCTAGTTGTGCTTGTAAGCCTACGGGCACATGATGAACAGAGGCCATTAATTAGAAGATCAGGCTGAGGAGAGACAAAGTCTCAATATGTAATAATTTTTTTAGGTATTTATACACATATAATTCGATTCTTATTGTGTAGATGTGTGATTCGACTGTTGATTGATAAATTATCTGTCTATCAAAGATTCTACATAAGATATGTATGAAGGTGGGTCGAAGCGAATGTATAGAGGAGAAAAAGTACAGTGGAAGGGAATGGATTGTTGAATCAATTCAAAGAGCCAATTAATGTTTTGGAGGAACAAGAACTAAAGAAAGTCACAGAGCTAAGTTCAGGAGGAGTCGTAGAGTGGAATGTCAAAGATCCCAGAAGAAAATTGAAACCCACAGGAAACACTGAGAAATAGTGTAAAAACTAAGTAAATGGAGAAACGAGAAGTGAAGAAACGATGAACAACAACCATTGAATCTTGAATATCAATGGCCATGATCCAATCGCAAAGGAGACGAAGGAATATGACATCGACGATTTTTTTTAAACAGTGAAAGAAAATTTTGGGCAGCCTTAAAACCGTAAGTGGTATTGAGCACAGAACCCCCAATCCCATTAAGCGATCGACACGTGGCAATGAGGAGGAGAGAGGAAACCACTTATTGGGCAGTTAATCCTTGTGCATGTTGCCCGGCTGAAATCTTTGTGAGTCGTTAGATCTAGTGCGAGTAAATGGACGGCGAAGGATCAACGATTAATTTCGTTGATCGGAAGTAATCCCAACCGTTGGATCGGAGGATACAATGGACGGTTGATATGTAATCGCATATCACAAGGTTAGGAGGTGAAGGATGGTGCGATGGCCGATAGTGATAATCGCTAATTAGAAGTCGGATGTTTCGGAGATCAGAGAAACAAGGCAGAAGGGCTTTCTATTAATGGACCTGACAAATATTATGGTTGCGGTTATATAAATTTTGAAGTCTAGCTTATATGGTGCGCAGTGGAATTTTAATGTATATCCTTTGTATTTGGTAAAGTATTGTGCCGGGTCTTTTAATATAAGAGGGTGGTTTAATTATTCTGATAGTCGCATATCGAAGTCAGAGGGGCGATACGGGCACATATGTGGTAAGACTGTGGTAACTGTGATGAGAAATTGCGAAAAAGGAAATTCTTCATAACTGTGCAAATGTCGAGGATCGGGGAAAAGGTATGGTTTACATTGTTTGTGTGTTATCTATTATAAAGGGGGTATAATGGATTAAAGCACAATAAAAGGGTTTTAATGGGTTTCCAATTATATCCCAAAGTTAAAAAGGGGGTTTGTATATATGTGCAACCACAAGGATTTATAAAGGTTTATACGGGTTAACCAGTCCCTATAGGAAGGGGATGAAGGAAAGGCTTTAATAAAGTCATACATGAAGATTAAGGGGTGATTAGATTCCTGATAACGAAGGTTTAAACTTTGGTTAGTCTGTTTATATGTTTCTGCATGAGTTCTAAAGAAAGGGGCCTTAACCATCACTATTAGTGAAGTTTTGACTTGGTAGATCATATCTATTCCTAGGAAAATGATTTATGCCTAGGTCTACAAGCATACTGTGGGTAAAGTAGGGGTAACCCTGTGTCAGTGGTCCACGTGGTTTCATAAAAGGTTTGGAACAAAGACTTTTAAATGGGTCCCCACGTGACCCTAAAAAAACATGTCCCCCAATGAAGCTTTGCAACAATTTTGATCTGTGGAGCTTGAAGAGTATTGTTTTGAAGTCAAGTACTTTAATAAATAGTATATGCCTTATTCGACTTGGGTCAAAATAACCCAACTACTGCACCTGTCGGAAGCGTTGCATTGCAAAAACTCGTTGTTAAGTTTGCATTCTTCAACACAAGTTATTAGAGAGGGAGAAGGGCATTGATTAAAAAAATTTAATTATGTAATTATTTTGTTACTAACTAATGATTTAACAATTTTGTAAATTAAAAAAATCACTAATTTTTTTACTTGCTTATTTTTTTTATTGTTTTTGTTGTCTCCATGAATTTTGTGATCTATCTGCGGCTCCGATACCACTGGAAATGAGGAGGAGCGTAAATACAAATTTTACACACAAAACACATGAAAAGTGACTCTTCTATTTATCACACAAAAACTTGATTATTACAATGAAACTTTTTACTTGCTTAAAATAACTTGACATGCAACCACACTAAGTTTGTCTATCACTTAACTCGACTTGACTCAAGGCTCAATAAACTCACTCTCTAATTTTAGCCAATTTCTCATATGGAACTAATTAACTTATTTTGACATTCATCACATGTTATAATTGAAAATATTGATAATACATGAATATCACAATCAAATTGTAAATAATAACACAATAACTTATAAGACCTAGATTTGAACAATGTTAGGAATTTAATTTTAGTAAAAGGGTATAATATATATTGAAGATAATAGTATCAAATTCTATGTATGGAAGATTAGATGTGAACCAATAAAAATGTAAGAATATATATGAAATTAGATATGGATAAATACCGCTCAATGATTTCGCAAAGTTCGCTGTTGTCGTTAATTACAGATCCAATATATACAATAGCATCACTTACAAGTCAAGTATCACACAATAAAACGTTATGCTACCATTTTCATGAGAGTTTACCTAATAGCCTTGCTGCTTCTTGGATCTTCATAGCGTCAATGGAAAAGCTTTTCATTACAACTCTCTCCCCCTTTCTTGGGTATCATCGTATATTAAATAAATATAACATCATCCAAATTACCAATAAAAAATAAATATAATTTATATTAAATTAAATTATTAAAATATTAGTGTGAAAAATTTTATTAATTTGAAAATTTATTTCAGATAGTAAATTTTTATGAAAAAATTAATGATCGCTATATTGAAATTTTCATCGTACACAAAAATGACTAGATTTTTTCTATTGTACAATTTGAAAGTATCTTGATCTGAAAATGAATCACTTGCAACTTACAAGAACCCTTTAGATCTAGATATTTGAGAGCTTTCTGTTGTGTGATTTGAGATGGAAATGATTGTGAATGACGACATCTCTTGAGATCCAGAAATTTCAGATTCCTGAGTTCTTTCATTTCACATGGCAATTATTTAACCTTTTAAATCCACTGAGATGTAAAAATTGAAGGTTTGAAAGATTGCTAATGCTTGAATGCACATATTCAATTTGAGTATAGTTCAAACCAAGAAATTCAAGTTGTTTCAATTGCCCCAATGAATTTGGAAATACCATAACTGACAAAAATTGAATAGAACAAAACGTGGAGCAAACAACTACTCTTCTCAGTATTACGAATCAGTTAAATAAGATTAAATAGGAAACATCAGTAATCAGTCAGTGGAGCTAAACTCGATTTAAACTGGACTAAGTGAAAGTGAACTAGGACACTTGGAGGGACGGTTTTGACACCTAACAGGTGGTTGGAATTAGAATTTCCAACACTCCCCCTTAATTACAACCACATAAAAACTCAATTAAGATGTATGTTGGTCTATGTCTCAGCTAAACTTACAATTAAAAAAAATTGACTTCAAGTACATTTACTTTTCTTATTCTCTTCTTTCAGATCCTATAGCCTCAAAATTGTTTCAAATTTTTCTCTTTGTTGCATCCTTCAAACCTCGGTTTCTTCATTTGCTGATGTCCCGTTTTCCACTCTTCCATGTTGTCTATGAATATCATGGATTTCTTCAAAATACAACTTGTATGTGAGTTGCTGCCACGTATTATCTTTTGTATTGTGCTTTTCACCATAAATTTGTTGCAACATAAGACCATAATAAAATTTCATCTATTTAGGACTCCAATACCTGAAAATTTCATTAATTTTTCAACATGCACATTCTCTTCAACATTCATTTCTAGAGCTTTTATGCAGACCTCATCTACACATGGTGTTGCAAGCCATGCTTCAAGGAAATTTAACTCTTCTTCATAATTGTTATGTGTACTTGCACATTGAAAATCAACATTAGAATTAAAAATATTTACATAACCATTCCTTCTTCTCTGCCTCTTCTTCTGTCTCTATTTTCTCTTTGTGGGCTTCCTTCTTTGCCTCTGCATTTATCTTTGTCTCTGTCTATATCTGTCTCTTCCACTTGATTTTCAGATTCAAGTGGGATTTTCTCACCAATTAGCATCACGTCAATATGTTTTTTTGTTGCATCATCTGCAACCTTTCATCTTTAGCCACTAATTCTTCATCAAAATTTACATCAACAATATTAATTGCTCGATTCACCATAGCATAGACTGCTCCAATGGAAATTTCATTGTCATCAACAAGCTCTGTTGCTAGATTCACCAAATTTTAATCAACAAGCTCTGTTACTGATTTTACCAAATCTTCATCAATGAGCTCTCTTGTTGGATTTACCAAACTTTCATCAACAAGCTCTGTTGTTGGTTTTACCAAATCTTCATCAGCAAGCTTTGTTGCTAGATTTACCAAACTTTCATCCATTTGTGGTTGTGAATAGTGGGGTTCACGAGCATCTATGTCCTCTTTCTCTCTTGATTTTGCAACTTCTTCACAGACATCATCCACTTGTGGATGAGCATAGTGGGATTCAACAAACTTTTCATCTCATTGTAGATCTGATGTTATAGATCCACCTTCATCTTCAACTTTAGTGCTCCCCCTGATCCAGGTGGATATTGATGGCCACCCACCTATTCCATTTGGACCCCCAACACTGTCTCTTTCAATTTTTTTGTTTCCTTAATTGTAGCACAATTTATTGTTTTTGAGAGCTTTTTGGGACCTGAAATTCCAGAGTTGTTTTGAGACCCTAAACAATGTTTTTATGGAAAACTAAGAGATTGAAACATCCCAAACCACTTTGTAGGTTTTTGTTTCACCCTTCTCTTTGAGATCTTCGAAACAAGGTATTACGATAGCCAGACGAAGATCGTATGCCAAAGTAACGAGCCCGGAAAATTGATGTACCGATTTACCGAAATGGGACCCACAGTTTTTGTGCTTCATCTCCTAATGTTAGGTTTTTGGATATTTATGCTTTTCCATTGTTTCTCAATAATAAATAGGCCTTTGAGCCTCATTGTAACTCAGTTCAAAGGCATGTAGCTGCCACATCTCTTCTCAAAGATAAGCTACCATCACCTGAGATAGTCTCATTTCCATTATGTTTAAGCATATCTCATTATTTGATATTAATGAAAAGAAGTGTTATTTTTGTTGCATATTTGTATTTATGGTTATATCTGTAATTTGTTGTGTTCATGTTTATGTTTGGATTAGTGGTATCAGAGCAGTCTGTTATTTCTTTGTTTTTCTTTGCATGTCCCCAACAAGGTCAGGATATAAGGAGTTAGGGCTCGATCTGGTTGAACCTTTGCAAGATCAGCCTCGAAAATCCCGATGGCCTCCCATAGCAGATGAAAAGAAAGACGAGATGGAAGGAGATCCTATCAAAATCTTGCTCGAAGAAGCTCTCGAGTGACAAAGGAACATGATGATGGACAACTTTGCCTAGATCCTTTAGCGATTACACAAGGGCGACACATCTACTTCCAGTAGCTACTCTAGAAGTGCCACACCCTTTAAGGTACAAGTTAATTTTGACATTTCCATATTTGAGGGTTAGATAGATGCAGATGTCGTAGATAAATGGTTAAATCTGCTAGAAATATATATTTTCTATTCATGATTTTTCCAGCTGGGAAAAGATCACTTTTGCACTTCCCAAAACTACCCTCCATGTTAAGGACTGGTGGGAAACCTACTACGAGTAGAAGGATGAAAGTACAACATCACTGTTTTTAGCCACACCCACTTGGAATTCATTCCGGGATGCCATCAAGGAGCAGTACTACCCTGTCAGAAGCTATAAGGATAAATACATAAAGTGGACCACGCTGAGGCAGGGAAGGGACCAAGACATGCCGAAGTTTACCAATAATTTTTATACCCTTTGCACAAAGTTTAGTATCAAGGATTCAGAGTGGAATTTGGCACTCAAATACTACAGTTTCCTACACAGGTACATCCAGGATGAGATGGAGTTCCTAGACATCTGCTCACTTGTCACGGCATACCAATATGGTGTTAAGATCGAGCAAAACTTTAAACAAAATAAGCAAGACTTTGGATCTACGAATTTTAAGAATAAAGAACAAAGCCAAGGCAGGGTGGCCGAAGACAACTCGTCGAAGCCACAAGAGAAAAAAACCACCACGAAGTCAAAGAAGGACACAGGAAAGTGGTGTGAGTTCCATAAGAGCCCCACTCACAACACAAGTCAGTGTCAAACCAAGCAGTTGCTCGTGGTCGAGTTGAAGTCTTCAGAATTAGATGCATGTTCCGACCCTGACTCAAAATCTGACAAGAGGAATGACAAAGGGAAGCAAATTATTTATGCAGAGCCCAGTGCCAATGTTGCCACCGCTAAGATCCAGAAGAATGAATCCGATGATCCAGAGGAGGGGGAGCATATTTTCCACTCACAAATGTGGGTGAAGGGTCCGCTGCTGCAATTCATTGTCGATAGTGGCATCTAAAAGAACCGAATTTCAGCAGAGGTCGTGAAGCAGTTGGGCCTACTAACTATACCACACCCGCATCTATACAACATTGGGTGGCTTCACCAAGGACGAGACCTCTGAGTGAGACAGCAGTGCTGCCTTCCCTACAACATCAAGCACTTCACAGATGAGGTATTGTGTGATGTTGCTCCTCTTGATGTTTGTGATGTATTAATAGGACAATCATACTTATGTAAGAGAAATGTTGTATATGAGTCTAGACATCACTCTATGATTATTTCTTTAGGTGATATGTTATACAAGATACCAATGGTAGCCCCACCTACCACAACCTATTTGATCTCTGCCAAGAAATGCAGTAAAATCATATCCCAGAATAGGAAATTTATTTTCTTTCTGGTTCACTCTCAAGGTAAGGGGAAGATCATAGCCACATCCATCGCCCCCGGAAGGGTTCCTCCATGTAGAGGAAGTAGGTGGATACGGTCATGAAAAGATATAAGGACATATTCTCCTCACCCATAGGCATATCATTGCAATGTTAGGTCAAGCATTTGTTCTATCTGACTCTAGGAGCACCTCTACCCAATGGGCCGATATATTGCCAATCCATTGTGGAAAATTCCAAGTACAAGCAGCAACATGATCAACATCAGGTACCACACAAGTTTCAGGTGGGCAACAAAGTATGGTTACATTGCAGAAAAAAATGCCTTACAAGAGCCAATCATAAAATCATACTAAGTATTTGGTATGGTCCTTACACCATTACCAAGGTTGTGGGAAACAATGCTTTGGAGCACAACATTCCTCCATTCCTTGGCTTGCACCAAGTGTTCAATCTGGACCGCCCTCAACCATACTTTCCACCATTGCTGGACAAATTAAACGTTGCAGAACACCTCACACCAACAGAGATAAACCCAGACTGCATGGAACATGCCACCACTGATCAGATCATGGAAACATAGATCAAGAGCACTCCCCAACAGAAAATCCAACTATTTCGGGTTGTCAAAGCAGGCCAACTCCTTCACAAAGGAAAGTGGCTCACGAGGGACGAAGTTGAATAGATGTTTCCCCATCTCATGGGGGCACTCCACATAATGGGGACCATTGCTTCCTAAGGGGGGCGAGTGATCCAGGTGGATATTGGTGGCCGCCCACCTATTCCAATTGGACACCCAACATTGTCTCTTTCAGTTTTTCATTTTCCTTAATTATAGCACAGTTTATTATTTTTGGTAGATTTTCGGGTCTCGAACTTCCAGAGTCATTTTAAGGCCCTAAATAAAGTTTTTAGGGAAACAAGAGAGACCAAAATCATTACAAATTATCTTGGCCATTTGTTTTTGGACATCTCTTCAAGATCTTCAAAACAAGGTATTATGATAGCCAAACAAAGATCGTATTCCAGATTTACGAGCCCGGGAAGTTGATGTACCAATTTACCCAAATGGGGCCCACAGTTTTGGTGCTTCATCTCCTAGGGTTTGTTTTTTGGATGTTTAGGGTTTTTCATTGTTTCTTGATAATAAATAGGCCTTTGAGCCTCATTGTAACTTACTTCAGAGACATGTAGTTTCCACATCTCTTCTCAGAGATAAGCTACCATCGCCTGAGCTAGTCTCATTTCCATTCTGTTTGTAAGCATATCTCATTATTTGATATTAGTGAAAGGAAGTGTTATTTTTGTTGTATCTCTATATTTATGGTTATATCTGTAGTTTATTGTGTTCATGTTTAAGTTTGGATCACTGGTATCAGAGCAGTCTACTCTTTCTTTGTTTTTGTTTGCATGTCCCTAATGAGGTTGGGATATAAGGATTTAGGGCTCTATCTGGTTGAACCTTTTCAAGATCAGACTTGCAAATCCCGATGGCCTGCCATGGCAGATGAAAAGAAATATGAGGGGGCAGGAGATTCTATCAAAATCTTCCTCGAAGAAGTCCTTGAGCAACAATGGAATGCGATGATGGACAACTTTTCCCATATCCTTCAATGGCTACCCAGGGGCGATGCATCTACTTCCAACAACTACTCTAGAAGCACCATACCCTTTAAGTTACAAGTTAATTTTGACATTCCCATATTTGAGGGTCAGATAGATGTGGATGTCATAAATAAATGGTTAAATCTTCTAGAAGGATATTTTTCTATTCATGATTTTTCCAGCCAGGAAAAGATCACTTTTGCACTTCTCAAAGCTGCTCCCAATGTCAAGGGCTAATCGGAAACCTACTGCAAGGAGAAGGATGAAAGTACGACCTCGCTATTTTCAATTGCAACCACTTGGAATTCATTCCAGGATGCCATCAAGGAGCAATACTACCCTATCAAAAGCTATGAGGATAAATACATAAAGTGGACCACGCTGCAGCAGGGAAGGGACCAAGATGTGTTGGAGTTTACCAATATTTTTCATACCCTTCACACAAAGTTGGGTATCAAGGATTCAGAGTAGCATTTGGCACTCAAATATTGTGGCTTCCTACACAAGTACATCCAGGACGAGATGGAGTTCCTGGACATCTCCTCGCTTGGCACGACGTACTGATAAGCTATTAAGATCAAGAAGAATTTTAATCAAAAGAAGTGAAACTTTGGATCTGCGAATCCAAGGAAAAAAGGAGAAAGCCAAGGCAGGGTTACCGAAGACAACCCATCGAAGTTGCAAGAAAATAACACTGCCACGAAGTCAAAGAAGGAAACTGGAAAGTGGTGTGAGTTCCATTAGATCCCAACTCATAACACAAGTGAGTGTCGGACCAAGCAGTCACTGGTGGCGGAGTTGAAGGCTTCAGAATCAAATGCATGTTCTGACCTTGAGTCAGAACCCGACAAGAGGAATGACAAAGGGAAGCAGATTATTGATGTGGAGCCCAGTGCCACTGTTGCCACCGCCAAGATCCAGAATAATGAGCTTGATGATCCAGAGGACAGGGAGTGTCTTTTCCACTCACAAATGTGGGTGAACAGTTCGTTGTTGCAATTCATTATTGACAATGGAAACCAAAAGAACCACATTTCAGTAGAGGTCGTGAGGCGGTTGCGCCTACTCACAATACCACACCCACAGCCGTACAACATCGAGTGGCTTCACTAAGGACGAGATCTCCGAGTCAGTGAGCAGTGTCGCCTTCCCTACAGCATCAAGCCCTTCACAGATGAGGTATTGTGTGATGTTTTCCCTCTTGATGTTTATGATGTATTATTAGGACAACCATACTTGTGGAAGCGACATATTGTATATGAGTCTAGACCTCGCTCTGTGATTATTTCTTTGGTTGATACGTTATATAAGATACAAGAGGTAGCCCCTCATACCAC
The DNA here is from genome assembly GCA_031772625.1 of Pinus tabuliformis. Lineage (NCBI taxonomy): Eukaryota > Viridiplantae > Streptophyta > Pinopsida > Pinales > Pinaceae > Pinus > Pinus tabuliformis. Next base: position 584,114,429 of record CM062819.1, on the reverse strand, counting down.
CACCTCTTTGATCTCTGCCAAGAAATGCAATAAGATCATCTCCCAGACTAGGAAATTTATCTTCTTTTTGCTTCACTCTCAAAGTAAGGGAAAGATTGTAGCCACATCCATGGCCCCTGGGAAGGGTTCCTCCACATAGTAGAATCAGGTGGATACGGTCAGCTCATCGAAAATGTAGAACACATTGATATGGTCATTACACCATTACCAAGGTTGTGGGAAACAATGCTTTAGAGCATAAAATTCCTCCATTCCTTGGCTTGCACTAAGAGTTCAATGTGGATCGCCCTTGACCATGCTTCCCACCATTGCTGGACACATCCGACATTGCAGAACAGCTCACACCAATAGAGATAAACCCATACTGGATGGAACATGCCACCACTAATCAGATCATGGACACATAGATCAAGAGCACTCTCTAGCAGAAGATCCGACTATATCGGGTTGTCAAAGATGGCCAACTCCTTCATGAAGGCAAGTGGCTCACTAGGGACCAAGTTCAACAAAATTTTATGCATCTCATGGAGGCACTCAATGCAATGGGGACCATTGCTTCCTAGGGGGACAAATGATCCAGGTGAGTATTGGTGGCCACCCACCCATTCCACTTTGAACCCCAACACTGTGTCTTTTAGTTTTTCAGTTTCCTTTATTGTAGCACAGTTCACTGTTTTTAGCAATTTTTCGGGTCCTAAACTTCTAGAGCTGTTTTGAGGCCCTAAATGATGTTTTTAGGAAAACCGGAGAGACTAAAACTTTCCCAAATTGGCGTAGCCATTTTTTTCGGCCTTCTCTTCGAGATCTTCGAAACGAGGTATTATGATAGCTAGATGGAGATCGTATGCCAAATTTACGACCCACTGGAAGTTGATGTACCAATTTACCCAAACGGGGCCCACAATTTTGGCACTTCATCTCCTAGCATTAGGTTTTTGGATGTTTAGGGTTTTCCATTGTTTCTCAATAATTAATAGGCTTTTGAGACTCATTGTACCTCAATTTAGAGGCATGTAGCTGCCACATCTCTTTTCAAAGTTAAGCTACCATTGCCTGAGCTAGTCTCATTTCCCTAATGTTTGTAAGCATATCTCATTATTTGATATTAATGAAAGGAAGTGTTATGTCTACTGCATCTCTTTATTTATGGCTATATATATAATTTGTTGTGTTCTTGTTTATGTTCGGATCACCACCTTACACCAAAATTTCTCTCAAGGGTATCACAGGCCTCCTTCGCTGTCTTGGTATTTGAAATCAAGGGAAGCCTCTTGGTTTTTCACATTTGTTTACGGTCTTCACATATAGGTGAACACTACAAGTCCAACTCTCTTTAATCTGTTGTCACTTCCACCTTTTGCTTTTCTTAAAAAATTCCTTCTTTGAGCAATAAATTTTCAATTTCACCGAAGGCTTTTTTTTTACTTTCACTTAAATGCTTCACCTTCTCCTTTTTTAAAAAATTACATGCGCTTTTTAAAAAATATCTTTAAAATTTATGCGAGGCATATTTAGTTGTGTACCACATAATGCCTCTCAAAAACTTGAGCACAGTGGAGCTCAACTTTATTTTAATATAATGAATGACTCGTTGGTCTTTAAAAATTTTCGAAATGAAAGTCATTTTTAATAAGCCCTTTTTGAAAAGGCGAGATTCATGTTTTAATAAATGAGGAAACCCAATAATATCCTCGTACTTCCAATGTAATTGAATTTTTTTTGTTGCCTTTGACCATGCTTCCAACCAAACTTCATGTGTTCTTTGTGAATCGTGCTCCCAATTGGATTGTGTTTGTGACTCGTGCTCTAAATGAGTTTTTGTGACTCATGCTCCCAATCGGATTCCATTATTTTCTCTTTTCTTAACACTATGTAATTAACAGAGACCGGTTTGGAGGTAGAACAGTGTAGTGAATGAAAATAAGGTGTGTTGTTGCAATGTTGTTAAGCGTTAGTAACACTAACATGATTCTGGTGCCTTCTGTGGGCGTTGATAATGCGGCCTTCAAGGTTGTAGGGTGCATTAATACAACTACCCAAAATTTCTAAAAAATTATGAATTTGAGCTTAACTTTCTTCAATCTGTGTTGTCCTTGTCTTCACTCGCTTAGCCATAGCCGACTTCTTCATTCTCCTGCTGCTTCTTTGCAGGTTTCCTCAAACTTATATTGCTCTCTCAAAAAGTCTTATACAAGCTTGCCTCTTCTGCTCTCACTTCACTCACGATGCTGATTTCACAGGGAGTCTTATGTAAGTTAGCATATCTTCTCCTCTACTGCTCTCAAGAGTCTCACATAGGCTAATCTCTCATACCATGATAAAAATTTAATAGAACAAAATGTGGAGCAAAGGATTGGTCTTCTCAGTATTTACGAATGAGTTAAATAAGATTAAATAGGAAACATGGGTAATAATTGACTGAAGTTAAACTCGACTTAAACTGGACTAAGTGAAACTGAGTTAAATAAGATTAAATAGGAAACATCGGTAATAATTGACTGAAGTTAAACTCGACTTAAACTGGACTAAGTGAAACTGAACTAGGACACTTGGAGGGACAGTTTTGACACCTAACAAGTGGTTATAAATAGAATCTCCAACAATAACACCTTAGAAAGATGAGTTTAAGCAAGCTTCCATAATCTCTTTTAATTCAAGATTGTGTGTTAGAACTAGGCTAACCAATTTTGGACATCTCAATTCCTTGTTTGGTAGAGATGTAATATTGCAACGAAAAAGGAAGAGCATCCTACAATTATTACGAGTCCTCATGTCGAGGAAAAGGGTGTCGATGTTGAGGAAATGATGAGCTACCATGGATACAAAATTTTCCTCCATCTTTCCCACATAAATTTCCATGTCGCATGCAACATCATCATGAAATCCAAATGTAAAGCCCCAGTAACTAGATCCACCAACTACTCGCAACTGGAATAAGGAACGATCTGCAAGTAACTTTATGTAGTTATGTGCAATATCCATTAAGGTGTCCACATATTTTCTATTTACTATACATTCTGTGATCCACATGTGTGCTATAATGTGCACCGAAGTGTAGCAGTCCTCTAGAACAACCACACAATATAGAAAATAGGTTTTCAAATGAGCATGGGGTAAATTATCGTAGCTCAATCTCAATCGTTGATACAGATCTCGATCAATTCGAGGAGTAGTAGTTCGAAAATTTGAATCCACTATCTGAATTTGCCTTAAAACAAGGTTCCACTCATTTACAGCCCTGTTGCCAACCATTGTTGAGGCTATGACGTTTATAGTGGAGGGAAACCCTTTAGATTCCTTCGCGATGACTTTGGAAATATGCTCTATCTCCTCAGGCACATACCTGTCTTTGAAATCTATTTTTCAAAACAATTCCCAGGCTTCCTCTTTTGACAATGGTTGTATTTGCATGGACTAATTTGCATTCATTTATGGAATCAGTCCTGTACTTTGAGTAGAGAATACAACTTTTCCCCCTTTCTTCTCGCCAAATTCCACAGCCAATTCTTTTGCAGTGACTGTGCTCCACAAATCTTCTAAAATTAGGAAAAAATTCTTTGTCATAAGATGTGTAGACAACTCCATCTTCCATGAATCAACATCATCATAAAAATAGTCACTGAGGTCTAAATTGATTGTGGAAGCCATACGTCTCTGCAACTCCAGAGTGGAAAATTGATCAACTGTGACCCAAATCACATGATTAAAAACACCACTTACCTTGTAGTTGTTGTAGACCTTTTTTTTTTAGCAATGTTGCTTTTCCAATGCCACCCATCCCATATACAACAAATATTCGACCATGGGGAGCCTCTGTAAGCCACCTTTCAAGTCGTATCTCAGCAGGTCTAATTTCCAACCCTACCAGTCCGGTGTTCGATTCGTCTTGAAGCAGTAGATTTGCCTTCATCAAAAGTTGTGCTCCACTTTTGGGTTTTTGTAGACAGTTCAGGCTTGCAAAGGAGGCAATTGATATACTGTTGCTGCCTTCGAGAGAAATTGATCAACTATCTTTCTCTTCAAACTGCGTCTTGCATCCTTAACATATAATTTTGCAAAGATTGAGGGGGCGTCTTTTACCGATATTGAAATTGATAGCTAACATCAAAGTAAGAGAGTCTTCATATGATTTAGCTACCCTTCCAGAAGCCGTCGTTTCTCATCCAACTAGACAACATCGTCCATTTGTGTGATGAGTGCAGAAAAAGTGTTACTAACAGTATTGGCTACACTCCAGTGATAATAACAGTCATTTCCAATTTTTTTTGGCTTTGCAACAGAAGAATCATGGGTCTGAAGGGGCTAGAGACAATCATATATAAATCTGGACATACAATTAGATACAACGCAATGGATACAGAGTCATCAATCATTATTAAAAATCCAAGCTAACTTGACTTATTATGGTTATATATAAATATAAACATACAGAGGATTGATATATGAGTAAAATCAAGATTGATATATTAGTAAAATCAACAATGGGATACACAAATGTCATTTCTTGTTAAATATCCTTCCCAGTCATCGAACATCATTTCTGGCTATATATCCTTCAATCCTTTCCTGAAATATGGAAACTGGATTTACAGATTTTCATCTCACAAATGTAAGAAAGGTATAGCATACCTTATACTAAATTTGAAAATAAATCATTAATAATAACAATTTAATACAAATAAAAATTTAATAGAAATATTTAATTTTTAAAATTTTAATAATTATGTAATCTCTTTCAAGTATGTAACAATTTTTTTTATAAATATTAAATTGAAATATTATATATTTATATGTATATGTATAGTTTTTTAAATTATATGAGTCTTGAGATGAATAGTATGTTTAATTTGGTTTTGAGTAGCCATTATTGAGGGACTTTTAAGTTGTCAAAATCATGAGGGGGTTCTCTCCACATCATCCCTTAGCATGATTGGATGTTTATCCACCGAGTTTCCAACTAATAACCTTTACATCACAAAGTACTTTAACAAAACACCTGATGATGAATGGAAATATTAACATTTTTTTTTTGAATTTTAATTTTAAAAACATAAAATTTAATTAAATTAAAATATTTTGAAGATAACAAAATTTACATTCTAAAACATATTGGAAGTAGCTGAAATTTTAAAGTTTATTTTTTTTTAATCATAAAATAATTAATAATATAAATGTGTTAATGAGGAGCTCATTAATTTAATCAGATTTTCACAAAATTATTAATGATATTTTTACATTTTCATATATATAAATTTTAAATTAAATTTACATATAATTACTATTAAAATATTCAATTATTATACTAAATATTATCTATTTTCACCTATTTATTAACGTTTATATTCTAATCAAATCAAATCAAATTAGGGCATAAAATAATATTATTCTTAATTTCTCTTACATCCTTGTAATATATCATTTTAACATTTTAATCCATATTTTTAGTTTATTTTATATTTTAATAAAAATAATATTTATTTCAATACGTATAGGCTTAGTCCACAAGGTCTTGGATACACGGTGATTGGTGCTCTGTTAAGGCACTCCTTGATGCGAAATAATTGGTTCAATTCCCCACCTTGATCAAGGTGAAAATATTGGACATGATGAAGATGTAGTCCTACAAAGCTTTAAAAAAAAAGATAGTATATACTTGAAAATAATTATAAGTAGATAAATACTAGGATTTAGGATTAAAAAAATTTCTCTTTGAAACTTTAGTCACTATTGGTATTTTATATGGATGTATATCCAAAGACTTGTGGAGGAAGATTGAAGAAATCCAAAAAAATTATAACCTACAACCTTAAGATTAAAGGAAAAACTAATCCCTATATGTGCTAGATTATTTCCACGATCCGGGTGGCTCCAGACACATGCAGAAGTCCCAAAGGGCTCAGAAAGGGTCAAAATTCAAAGTGGCCAGGTTGCTCCCAAACCAACACCAAATCGAAGTGCTTGTCGCCCTGATTCCAACGGTGTGAACAACACTGAAATATGAGCTCATATAAGGGAGAAAGAGCCAGTCAAAATTGGGTAGTGGGTCAGGTTTAAGTGTCCTACAAATTCACCGTCAACCAACGTGGAAACCCAGCTCCCGAAAGCGGGTGAATTTGTTGGATACTTAATTTGTCTAATATCCCTTATATTAGACAAAATAAAAAAATGACTATTATATTTTAAAAATCAAAAAAATATATAAAATACAGGTGGCAGACCACCACCCCCGCCACCCCCAGCGGTTGGTTTAAATATACTAAAAAAAAGTTAATTAAAAATGGCCGACAGGCCATGACCCCCGCTAGCCCCTACTCCATTACACAATGGAACATTAAATATAGGCAGTGGGCGGGCCACCTCCGTTGGACCCAGCCCATGCCCCCACAAAAATACAACGTATATAAATATGGGCCTGAGGAAATTGAATCCACCTGGCCACATGGCCGACCCGCTCCACAGGTAGCCTAACCCAAAACGTCCAACACATAATCATTGTTTAAAAACCAACCCAATGTGCCATATTTAAATGCCACGATTCCAACCATATTAATTCAAAAGAATGAAAATCCAAAAATATGGAACGAAAGGGCGGGGCGTTCGATCTTGTGACCTCCACTCGCCAAACATAGCATGCCACCATTGAGCCACGAGGGCGAGCATTGATAGATCTGCCCATGAAAAATATTTAAACATTGTTGAACAGTGCAACGAGAGACTGAGGACTAAAAAGTGGAACAAAGTCAAAACAGGGGCCAAGGAAGAGAGCAGAGTTCGAGACAATTTTTTAATTAATTGCAGGTGGAACCATGCGCATGGAGCAGTGGCATGTAGAGCCATGATGGAGCCCAACTTTCAGGAGGGCGAAATTTTTCCAGTGTCCAAATTGGAAAAACTTTATGTCGATCCTACACCTCTTAGTGACACAAATTTGATGGCACAGACAGAATTTTGATCTGAGAATCAGATCTTCAGATGACCCAGAGGAGGGAATCCTTGATGAATCTAGGGGGAATCTAAAATATTCTTGTAGCCCCAGATCTTCCCTTTGTCATAATTCAGAAATTTGACAATCGATTTTACATTATTCGACGCCACAAATCTGATGGTGTAATCAAATTTTCCATTTGATCATTCCATTTTTTGACAACTTTTCAAAGTGGAGTGTAGATGTCAGCATTTAATGTGTGAGCAGTCATTTTCATGATATTTGATGCCACGAGATTTATGGGTACAGCCAGATCTAGCATTTTATCATCCTCTTCTTTAGATAACTCCCTGATGTGAGGTATATGCAATGTGATCATGTACTTCTTTGTCTCTTTGCTTGATATGCATTATGCTGTATAGATCCACGTTCGATGTTTGATGTGGGATCTTGTTTTGTTCTTGATGCGAGATGTACTTATCGTCATGTTTTGACTGAAATCCCTTTGTCGTGATGTTGACGGGATACTCATGTGTCTCGATGTATGTTTGAATTGAGATCCCTTTGATCCCATGTTGGCGGGATGCTCATTATTCTCATACATGAAATTATGTCATGCTGATAGGAGTCATTTTGTGAATGAGAGTTCCTACAGCAAAAGATCTCATGGAGCCACTCCTGCATGAGGGAATATTCCTTGCATGATAGAGAAAACACATTCATGTACATCATCACTCTTTCCAGCACTTAATGTAACATCCTCACCATCTTGACGCCGGGGCCCGGAGACATAGTCCCTCTAGGATGAACTCTGTTATCAATGTCTCATGTCTATGATTTGTTGACTTTTATTATGTTTCCATTTGTTTAAGCATGCATATATGTTTATTTATGCTCTTATAAATGCAATTCTCATAACATCATGGAAGTAAAAGATCTTGGTTAAATCCAGTAGTTGAGTCAACTCGAATCACTCCACCTCTTATTAGTCCCTTCCAAGACAAGGCTCTATCATTCACTTTGTTGTTGAGCACTATTATTTTAGCATTGATCAATGCAATTTATAATGTTTAACTTTTAAAAACAAATATTTATTTTTCAATATTATTGAAGAAATTAATTTTCAAGCATTTGATTGCACCATAAATTGAAGGTCTTATTGTAGCCTTTGTATAATAAAATGACATGTGGATAACTGCCTCATATTATTTTTCCATAATTTTTAAATGTAGTTGCAAATATTTATGCCATGATGTTTAGATACTTGTGCAATAAATTTTCATTGTTAATCTTGATAGGAAAACCATATAAAATTAAATTCTTCAAAAATAGCTTATACTCACACAAATAACATATTTACCATCAAGTATTTGTATAAAATATAGATAGGAACAAGATGTAAATAAATATACTTACCAAGAGAAACTTCCCACCCTTATTTATGTGTCCTTCAACACTTTAACAAGTAGGAGTAGAAATGTAAATGACAAGACTTACTTGTGGTTACTACCCACCAAAAATTATCCAAGTTCTTTTCCCTTTGTATAAAATTATTTTTTCCACTTCATATATTAATTTGCAAATGTTCTAAAAGCATAATTTCCACTTGAGTGATAGGGACTACCCTACCCTTCAACACTTTCTCTTACATAGACTTTCTAGAATATGCATGCACTATTACACTATTACAATATTCATAATATCATCCATTAAAAATTACGAATAGGTGTTATTTTTTTATGTCTCCTATTTAACGAGCCTTCTTCATTAAATTAGTCCTTTCTCATTCTTTGCCTTTGTTATCCTTTGTATTCATATTTAATATCTATTTGGTCTTATTCCTTCTTGATCTTCTCTATTATCATCTTGTACCTACATAAATATTAGTTGAATTCCATATGAAATAATCACCATCTACTAGAAAAAATGGGTTGTCAATCACTATATCCACTAGTTCTCAAGGAAACTTCTTCTTGTACATGCTTCATCAATCATTCTTCCATAAAAAATTTGTATAGATATCCCTGTTACTCTATATCAACACTATCATTTTCACCATCCTCAATCTCCTGGGTTCCTCACTCAATTGTAACCTTGATGTCGATGCTCCTACATCATACTCCTGAGGAACAAAAACTCTTCATGGATAGATGTCCATGGGTCCTCTATTTCTTGCAAACTTTTTCCTCATAGATATCTCTTCCTTTTCGTATCCTCAATGATAATTTTATTCCTACACAGGCCCTTTTTTCATGACTTGAAATCTACCTCACTGCCTTCTCACTAAGATCGATGACTCTATTAGGTGTACAATACCTCAAATCAGTGGTTCTATCCACATAGAGTTTCTCTCTTAATGATCTAACATCCTATTTTGGTTTATGCTTACCACAATAATACACATTAAAAAGTATTTTACATTAGTGGTTTTTTACCACGAATTTTATTGACTCAAGTACACAATTTCAAAAGTTTTTAATCTCTAACCAATATCATTATTAAATGACATTATCCAGCTACTATTTATTAGGGATTTATTCCTTCAAGGATTTATTGTATATAGTTCTCAAACCCACAACAAAATACTTTTATTTATAACCCATTTTGTTTTCTTTTTCATCGTTAACCATGCTTCTCTTTATTTATTTTTCAATCTTCGACTGCTTCATCCTTTTGATTTTCTTCATCACTATCCAATTTTCTTGCCTATTGTTGCATATGTGATTTGTAAATACTTTTGTACATTCCACTTGACAGATCATCACAACAAATATGATAAATTTTACTTAAAAATCCAAAATCTACATCACGATGGTATATTTCTATTTACATTTCTAGATATGTAAGCTACTCATTATTGTGTATGCATGTTGATTATAATTACGCAAAAAAAATTTAGCAATGAAACAAAAACTCACAAACTATGATTGACACAAGATATATCTTGGGAAACCCTTTCACGAGAAAACCCAGTTGGAAGATGAGGTCACTTTGCTCTCTTTATTTGAATAGAAAATGGATGAAAGTACAAAGAAGGCATGCAGTTCGTGGGTTACCACAATGCAAAAATACTCTATTTTTTTCTCTCCCTATCTCTCTTAGTTAATCTATTTTTCTATGCAACAAAATGCGCTTGAAAAGAATGGAACCTCTTCTCCTCTTACTGGCCCATTTATAGCACAACCTAATAGCCAACTAGTAAGATTTGACTCCCTTAATTCTTAACCAGTGTTACAATATGGGCTATTCTAGAGTATTCTTCATCATCATCACATGTCTAGCCCATTTTCCGTGAATAATGGGGGCTAACATGGAATCCTTTCGAATTATGGTGGCCAAAACAAGAAGGTCACTTCCGAGTGGAATAAATTTTCCATAGGGACTCCAAATAAGTTGATTCTTGCATTGTTGGAAAGGTATTTGTGTGTAGAATAGGAAAAAATAGTGTAGCACTAAAGTGTCAAATTTTACCCCTTAAAAAACACTCTTTGATGCCTCAAAATCCTCCCAAAATATTTTAGGCCCTAATTTTCCAAATTGGATCTCGTTGATAAAAATGGTCCTATGAGCTGATCCCTCCACTTTTTCCACCCTAAAAGAAGTGAGATGAATGAAAAACAATATAATTATCAAATATGAATCACTCCCCATTTTTGGGGACTTTTACTCCTAAAATTCTTCCACTAAATGATGTGAGGATTTTTTTCCTCCACCTTCTCTCAGGTGTGCCATTTAGCTTTATCTAGAAGTTTTCATTTCAACCCAATCTGTCAAAGTTCATGTTGTCCCTATCTTTTAGTTCTAAACATCTTATTAAAATCTATATCTTTTGTTATCTATAGCTTACTTTGGGCCTGCAAGTACTGTAGTGGCTGGTGATATATGTGGATTATTATCTTCTTTCCCATTAGATATGTCTTCCACTTATTCACAAATTACGCCATGGCATAAACTTCCTTATCATAGGTAGGGTAGTTAACAACTGGCCAATGAAATAATTTAGAATGGTAAAATACAAGCCTTCTTCCCCACATCAAGATAGCTCCCATAACATACTCACCAGCATCTATCTCCACTGGAAAGGGCTTATCGAAGTTTGGTAGTGCAAGGACTAGTGTTTAACTGATCTTCTTATTTAACTCATCAAATACATTTTGTTGACCCTTTCCCCACTCGAAACTCTCATCACTTGTTGTTATGGCATGGAGTGATGTTGCTACCACTAAAAACGAGGCTATGAATTTCCTCAGGTATTGTGTCGCCCCAACAAAACTCCTAACCTCAAAAACATTAGTAGGCACCAACCATTTCATGATGGTCTCCATCTTAGCAGGATCTATCTTTATCTCTCCTCAACCTATCACATACCTTAGATACACTAGTTACTATTGTAAAAACTCACATTTCTTGATATTTTCTAGAAATTGGTGCTTCTATGATGTCTCCAACACCTACGTCAAATGTGAGATGCGCTCCTCCTAGGGAGAAATATATACCAGTATATAATCCAAATAGAAAATAACAAATGAATCTATAAGATGGTGGAACATATCATTTATTAACCTCATAAACATAATTGGTACATTGCATAGGAAAAATGGCTTGACTACTCACTCATACAAACCCTTCCTAGTTTTGAAGGTGGTATTCCAAGTATCTTATTCTCTAACTCAAAACTGGTGATATTTAGACTTTAAGTCCACCTTGGTGAAGTATTTCCCTTGCTGCAACTAGTTCAAAAAATCATTAATCTTGGGTAGGGAGTACATATTCTTGAGTGTGATTTTCTTTAGTGCCATGTAATTAATACACATCCACTTGAGATGGGAGATGACAGAAGGTACAACATGACCATGATTAGTACAGTCACCTTTAAGAGGGACTTGGGTTTCCCGCTCAGACTCAAGGATGTCATGTTTTTTCTAGGCCTAACGAAAAATATCATATCTATTGCATTCCTGAGACACATAGCCATTGGATAGGTGAAGCAGATCGAGGTTCTTTTAACGAACCTGTATAAGATAGATGTGGAATACTGTGTTGCATTAAGAATGACGATGAACAAGGTGCAGATCCACGATGTCAGTGAACTTTGGCATAGAAGAATTTTCCATTTGCATCATGATGCCCTGAATATTATGTAGTAGATAACCATAGGCCTACCCAAAGGGAACTTGAGCAAGACGATACATGCAAAGGGCATACCTTGGGGAAGTACACAAAAGCCACATTCCATGATTTGGACAAGAAAGAATATGCAGTCCTTGAAAGGACCCACTCTGATGTCTATGGACCTTTCTCAATAGCCTCCATTTCTATACATAAATATTATGTTATCTTTGTAGATGATTTCTCATAGAAGCGTTGAATCTTATTCATGCAGAAGAAAGATGAGACATTCTCGAAGTTCATTGAAATCAAGGGATTGGTTGAGAAGTAAAGTGACAAGAAGGTGAAGGATCTGAGGAGTGATAATGGAGGGGAGTATGTGTTGAATGAGTTTAAAAATTTATATGCAAAACAAGGCATTTGACAAGAGTTTACAACACCCCACAACCCATGATAGAATGGGGTGGCTAAGAGGAAGAATTGTAGCATTGTGGGAGTAGTAAGGGATATGTTGCATGACCAAGGCCTACCTTTGCATTCATGGGTTGAAGCATGAAACAAAATGGTCTATTTGTAGAGTAAGATTCCTCATCAAATACTTGGCATGAGTACACCAGAGGATGCTTTCTCGAGGAGGAATCCAGACGTGTTACACTTCAGGATTTTTGGAGCCTCTGTTTACTGTTATGTCTCCAAAGAATCAGGGAAGAATCTTAAGCTAAAAGAAAGGTTGGGGGTAATTTTGGGTTACACAGAAAATCCTCACAACTACCGTGTGTACTTTCCATCCCTCGAAATGACATTTATGTGAAGGGATGTAAAGTTTGATGAGGGGAAATCAATTAGATTCTCTCTTGAGAGGGAGCTTCATTTGAAAACAGAGCATGAGATTTTAGCTCCAAAGGAAGAACCTCATGAAGTTGTGGAGTAGCCACAAATTAAGGAATAAGGAGTGGAGACATCCACTCGGGCATAACCATCTAGAAAAGGTAGAAAAAGAATGAGGGAAACTAAGAGAATATTACATGTTGCTAGCGGGAAAGTGGGAGCACCCACTTCATAGCGCAAGTAGAGAAGGTCACCTAATTGGTACATTGGATACATGGCTCTAATGACTAATATTGTAGGGATTGATCCATCCTCTTTTGAGGAACAAGTAGATAAAATTGTATTGGTTGATGCAATGGTGGAGGAATATGAGTACATTGTAAAGAAAAATGTTTTGGAAGTGGTCCCATGACCATCATATAAATCAATTTTGGGTTCGAGATGGATCTTCAAGGTAAAGCATGGCGTAGACGGAAGCATATAGAAGTTTAAGGCCAAATTTGTGGCCAAGGTATTCTCTCAAGTTGAGGGAATTGACTATGAGGAGACCCTTGCTCCAGTGGCAAGGTACTCATCCATTAGATCACTTTCTGCACTGGTTATGCAGATGGGGTGGAAGATCCACCAGATGGATGTAGAAACAACATTCCCCAATGGAGTTATTGAGGTGGAGGTGTGCATCAGAAAACCAGATGGTTTACCTTTGATCTAGATTTACATGTGTGCATACATAATTGAGAATTGTATAGTATCAAGCAAGCACCCTATGCTTGGTACACTAGAATCGACAACTATCTCACTAGGTTGGGCTTCACCAAAAGTGAAGCAAATGAAAACCTTTATCACATTGTGGTAGAAGGTCAATTGTTGATTATTATCTTATATGTTGATGATTTGATTTTAATGCATGATTAGAAGTTGATCAGATCTTGCAAGGAGCAACTTGCAAGAGAATTTGAAATGTAGAACATGGGACTCATGCACTTTTTTTCACTCACTGCTTTATAAGTTATTAGTTTCCCAGAATGCATAAGAACAATGAAGTTTGAAGCCATTTCCCAAGCCACAGAAGCTCTCAGAGATTAATCACACCATCTCCATTTCATATTGCTCATGATAAGCTTTCCAATAGTATATGGAAGTCCAAGAATGGACTTCTGGATCAGAAGGTAGAGAATATTGAAGCTTCCCTTTGGAAATCTCGAAAACAAAGAGAAAATAACAAAGGAAAAGGCTCACCGTAAATCACAATCGAAGCTTCCAGCAGCAGCAAAGGAGGGCAGTAAGATCAGCAATCAACTGATCGCCGATATCGCTAATTGGATATCGATGGGTTGAAGGCAGAGCACTGATATCGCATATCGGTTGTGGGAAGATCTCATAGTCCCGCATCCCACATATCAGCCATATCACAATCCTGCATATCGACCATATCACAATCTCGCATATTGGCCATATCGCAATACCGCATATTTGTCATATCACAATCCTGCATATTGTCCATATCACAATCCCGCATATCGGCCATATTGCATTCCCACATCCTGTATCATCATAGTCCCACATCTTGCATCATCGTAGTCCTGCATATTGCAATATTGACAAATCAGCTATCGGCAAGGTCTAGGGCATAAGCTTCCAGTTTATCGATAGTTCATGATGTTGAATGCTGATATCTCAAATTGGCGATCACAGATGCAAAGGGGTGCATGCAATAATAAGGCCAAAATCATCGTTGAATGTCGATATAACGTGAATCACAAAAATCTAGGCATATAGTGTTAAATCACCAGGGAAAGCAAAAAATATTTAACAAATGAAATTAATGCAAAACAGGGATGGATGGGGCTTTTTCTCTCTCCTCCAGGGGGGCATGTGGTGGACTACCATTGGTCCTCATAAATTACATGGTAGCTGATGTCATCATGACGTAGCAGTACAAAGATGACGTGGTGGTACAGAGGACACGTGTAACGCAAAATCAACATTTTTAGGGTCCTAAGGGGGCATTTATGGGTGACACGTGTCATCACTCATAGGGTGACATGTGCAGGTGATGATGCCACCCATCATAATCGCATATGGTTGATTGCACAAGTCAAGTCCCTCCTCCACCGTAGTCCCTCTAGGCTTGCGATTATGATATGCGGGTGGATCCTCCCAGATGCAATATTATAAGGATTTCACGTCCAGAGAAGTCGGATAGCACTATGAAGTAAGGTAAAGAGGTTTCCTCTCTCGATTGCAATATGTGATGCCTTTGGTGGGTCTGACCCTACAGATTGACAATTGCAGGGGTCAAGAAGAAATATCAATGGCCAACATTGAAAATCACCGAAGTACAAGATTTCATGTATAAAAGGAAAAAGGCCCCTGGACAGGCCTTTAAAGTCTCTGGTGCCTTCGGTCTAAGCACTTGGTTCAAGCCTCTGGTCATATAAAGAAAATTACAAAAAAGGGCTAAAGTAAAGGCGCTAAAGTGAATCGGAAGGTATCGCTCTGTAAACATTGTTTAAGAGGAAAAGTCTTGTTGCCATAAGGCCTTGAGCACATGGTATAGGTAATAAAAGGTGGATGGGCTGGAAGCTAAAGCGTTGAATGAAGTATGGCGTAGTGGTAAACAAGTAAAGGAGGCTTACGAGGTCTTAATGGCACGACATGGTGCTCCACTCATATACACAACAAAGGGCTTCCAGGAGGTGATCCATTTCCACTCCGCGACATATATTCACAATTTACCCACTCATTGCTTCAGAGAATGAGCTATTCAGGAAATTAAGGTGGAAGTGACAAGAACTGACCGAGCAGCAAGAGAAGCATATCATAGCTGAGACGTGGCTTGACTAGAGGTGACTCATCTGAACAACAAAGAGGACACTTCCCCCATTATGTTTACATTTTTCTCTTTCTTTTCATTATTTTGCAATTTATATTTATTTCCAAGAAGGGATCAAATCCCGATTGTAATCATTTTGGGCAACAGATCCTTGCACGCCGAGACATCTAGTCTAGTAGATAGCTGGAACTTTGGGGAAGATATTTTGTAGCTGTAATCCAAGCTCCCCCTCTTCTGATAAATAGGGGGAAGAAACACTTATGAAAGGCTCCATAATTCTACACCTAAGCGTTAGGATTTCTGCGATTCCACTTTGGTTCTACTTGCCTATCCATGAGCCACTTGAGTGATATCTTGGCTGAATGTAAATGGATTGGTATGTCGGACTCATATTGGATTAATGAAACTCCGTGGTGATTCCAAATAGATCAATTCACAATATGTTTTCCCTTCTGTAAAATCATTTCATATATTTTTCCTTCTCTAAAAATAGTGTGATTAATCTTTCAGTTTCCCTCTGATTCATGGATTTATCTATGCTACTAAATAAAGGAACAGTACCTGTGCTTAAGATAGATTTACTTGTGTTAACCTATAGCCTACAGTACCTGTGTACAAGACATATTTAGTCATGTTATTTGATTAACCTGCAATACATATGTGAGCCCAGATTTAATTTTGTTGTTTAGCATTAATAATACCCATGTTATATCTAGTACGAAACCTAAATGAGCACTCCATTTTTTATATCTTTCCACCTTCTCTCTATTCCATATTTCTATTGGAACATTGCTGCTTAGGATTTTGTCCTGTTTACATCCATCTGCATCGAATTCCCTCCTTCCTTTTCTCCTCTTCATTTTACTACAACTTCAATATAAAGCTTCCCATTGTTGTGTGTCAGCCACCAGAACTTGACATTTCTCTTTGCGGTTCGCCCAATTTATCCCGTGAGCATTTGGATCCATGTATAGGCTTAATTTTATCTACATGAAAGAGTATTGAACCAAGCCCCCTTTATAATTTTTTTAACTACGTGACAAATTGGAGTGGAACGAAAACCTCACTCATAATCTTCCATGCACTCCTCTCTTTACGATGTTCTAGACATTGGTCTACAATCAACCCAGAGGCTATCTCTAGGAAGATTTATATTTCCCCCAAAAACACTCATGCTGAAGGTGCACTTAAAAGCTACAACACACTACTTCCTTGGTTTTGAAGTATGGCAAGGAGATGGGGAACTATTTGTCTCTCACGAAAAGTATGCAAATGAGATATTAAAGAAGTTCCTCATGGAGTGTAGCAAACCCATGGAGACTCCTCTAGCAACCTTTTGGAGGAAAGAGGATGCCACTTCAGGTGAGATAGTGGAGGCTACCATTTATCGACAACCTGTGGGTTCACTAATGTATCTTGTGAACACACGACTAGATATGCGCTATGCACTCAACCAGCTGAGTCAAGCTATGATAAAGGCCAACCAAATTATTTTGGAAGGTGACTAAGAATGTTTTACGATACCTCAGAGGCATTATCCAGTTTGTACTATGGTACATATAGATAGAGGGAGTGAAGTTATATGGCTTCACATATGTAGATTGGGTGGGGACTCCATCAGACTTAAAGAGTACATCAGATGAAATTTTTAATGTTGGGGCCACAATTGTTTCCTGCTATAGCAAGAAGTAAATATCTATGGCGCTCAACTTAGCAGAAGAAGAATACATGGCTACAAGTCAAGTAGCATGTGTGGTGATCTGGATGAAAAAGATACTTATGGGAATATTTGGTTAGATAATGGATTCAACTATGGTCTCCCGTGATAATCAAAGTTGTATCAAGCACTCAAAAAATCCTGTATTGCATTATTGATCCAAGCACATAGATATATGTTATCACCATTTACAGGACTGTGTGCAGAGGCAGATCATGTTGCTAGATTACATTTTGACAGAGGAACAAGATGTTGACATTTTGAAAAAGACCTTGTCAAGAGGGAAGTTTGAGTTCCAGAGGGGCAATATAGAGGTGGTTGGTAATTCCTTTCATGCTGAGAGGGAGTGTTGAAAATGCAACAAGAAAATCTCATTTTGACATTGCCTTGGTCAAACTAGAGAAAATTCAAATTTCCACATCAATAGAAATCTTGGAGGTAGTTAACTGAGGTGACATGACACTTGTCATTCAATTATCTCAGTTAATTCAAGTTGGGGAAGCTTGAGTTCAGTTTAGCATGATTGATTTCTAATTTGTAGCAATCTAATTCAGCTATATTAAGTTTTGTTAAGTTAAAACAATTCTAACTATTCGAGGAACTAGTGGAAGGTTAGAGTAGTAGTGCAACTTCATCCAAAATTAATGATCATCTACTTAACTGATAAATTAGCACAAATTAGCTGATGCATGTAGAGAATTCAACTTAGCTAATTGATATGGAGATACCAAGGTATTGTATTATCAGGTTTAGACTATTCCAATGTGTACAGGTGGTGCATGCAATCAGACATCCAACCTTATGGGTTGCACAATCAATTGAGGCAAAAACACCTAAATAATAGGGGCTAATTCCTCATGGAACCACGCAAGGAGATAGGGGCTTGGAGGGCTTGAAAATTGGCTAAGTGTTGGGAAACGTTAGTCAGGAAGGAAGAGACATAGACTATAAACTTGTAGGTTGTGCTTAGACATGAGCAAGCATGTCTGTTACATCACTATTATTTGATTAATGCAATAAAGATAGGATGGGTTTTGAGCAGTTTCTTTCCCTTAGATAAATATTTGTGGATACCTTTTATTTCTTATTGCATGTTTATGAATTGTGTTCTAGATTATGAATTTAATTCTGCAAAGAAATAGAGTATGTTTTAGTGCTTTGATTTAGTAAATTTCATGAGCAATTTCAAATCTACACCATGATTTCTACACATCCATGTATACACCTTTGCCTTTCTACCTTGATGTTACGTAAATTTGCATTTGGTCATGAGGAGAAATTTCTGAATTGGATATTTGATGCCTAATTTCTAGTAAAATTCCATCCATAGTTGCAGCCACATTCAAAAAATTGTTGTGAGTTGTTGCTTTGAGATAGGAAGGGGGATCTTCCCCACCTTTCGATTATTCCATCTATTAGTGATTAGACTTAGAAGCAAAGAGGATCAAAGATAATTTTGAACAGATTAAACCTTAGCTAGTTGTACTTTAGCAAGTTCATATGTCCCAGGGTTTTCTTGAGTTTTAACAACCATGCTCATGGAATCCTAGTTACCCATCTCCATTTGAGAAACCTAAAAGAGGAATCAATTAACATATATTTTCCCATCCATCAACTAACAATTTTGTTGACTTTTAGGTTTTGGGAGTTCACGTGACATAGAATATTATTTATGGTGTTTCTGCTCGATACTAGTGGATCGTAAAAGTCCATGAATTGTTAGAAGACTCCCATCAATCAATGTATCAACTATTGATTTTCAAGAGTAGGTGTATTGAGTGTATTTTATTTGGTGAGGGTGAAAATGCACTTAATCTTAACGAGAAGTAAAAATGTGTTAAATGTTGGAAGCTTTTGTGTCCTATCCATAAGATTGTAATGCTATAGGATATTTATTTTTTGGTACTTGGAGAGTACCAGGTGATTTATGAATAACAAATCTATGCAAACCCTTGATACAACATATAAAACATGGAAAAGTGAAAAAACAAATTGAATGAAAGAGAATATTTGTTTTATGTTATATACACCTTAAATTTTATCATCGGTACGTTATTTGATTGTGGAAATTATCAAGCTAAAATCAAAATAACAATAAAATAAGGCATCAAATACAACTTAATAAACCTTGAACTAAGCCATTTAACCAAGAATATAATAAAAAATTAAATAAGGACTCTATTATTTATTAAACAATATATATAAATGGGGTTGTTGTACGAATGACAACATGATGATAAGAAGACATGTTATAGACAACATGCATATTTTTTTTAATATTTGAGTATTGAGAGTTAACCACAAGCTTAGTTAGTGTTTTTATAGGGATTTAAAATCTCAAAAACAATTTCCAAAATGTCTTGGAAAATGATGATTATTTCTATAAGAAGGCCATGAGTAACTTTATAGCCAAAGTTTCAAGAAGGAATGATACTGATAGAAAAAAATAAAATCTTCCAAAAAGGTTCAAATTAGAAAAATAGAAGCATCCTTTCAAAGGGAATTAAATGTCTTGAAGAAATGATTTATAAATGTGATGTTTATGAACACTAAAAGAAGTGACTTATTTTTGAAGTTGGTTGATATAAAAATGAATTGGAGGGTCCACACTTAATAATGGTGACTATATTTCTTACAAAATATCGAATATAGAAATAGCTAGTCGTGCTTAAGATCTCATGGGCCAATGAATTCAAGAACTTAGCTTAAGTCTCATAAGAAGATACTGAAAAATCCATAATTCACTATGTTAAGAAAAATGAAAATCGATAAATATTATTCATTAGTAAGCTTTTCAATTAAAACAAATTTGAGTTAGATCTATTTAATCTCTAAGTTGAACATGAGCTAATGCTTGCAACATTGAGAGACTATTCTAAACAATTGTTAAAAATGCTAAATAGTAAAAATATCTAATCATGATCCTCAACAAGTAATTATAGAAGTTAAGGAACCTTTTAATGATCAATATTTAAAAAATAATTCAAGAGGTAGATGGAAAGAGAGTGACTCCAACATAGTGAGTGGAGCAACCATTTCGTTAAGCCTTAATCTTCTCATATTCAGCTTAGTTAGTAGTGATTCAATATTTTACTTCAAAATATCTTGAGTATCAAAATTTGTTGATTTCTAGTTGTCTCCTCTGGCGACGACATGGTCGATAAGGGAAATAATTTCTTGCCCATGATGGATAAGAGAAATGATGGTGGAGGGAAATAGAAATATGACATGCCCATGCAACCTAACTCCAGTGCTGATAATTCTAATCCTTCTCATCCCAAATGCAAACTGCCCATAGATGGTAATTCCACCATTACCCTGATCTCTGGGAGGAACTCAACCAATAAATCTAGCAATAGAGTATGGTTCCTTCTCGGTGGTACTTAGCCTATGAATGTAGATGAAGGAAGCCAACTTGATCCATAGCCTGTGAATGTAGATGAAAGCATATATATACCTTCCTTTCTACTTCTATGGTGTGAAAATGATTCATGTTTAATTGGCTTTTGAATGACAATGCATACCATTCGACAGTGGTTTAAATTTCAAGTAGGATAAGACCCATCCACCATGGTGATGATTATCCTTATCATTCTACATCCATTTTACTATGGATGCATATAAATATAAGCTTGATTCTATAAAGGCCAAGCTAGTTTTAAGATTCTCTTTCCCCATCAATAAATGGTAAACAACCAGTGACTCTGCGAGAATTTCCACTACTTCAATGTGGTTAGGCCAAGATAGTTTGAAATAAGTGCAAAATAATTAAAATAGTCCATCCGACAGAAATATTAGGTGCAAACTCCTATCAAGCTTGGGTGCTGTTGCAATGGGCCATGGTGGTGATGTCGGTGCCGGCGAGGATGAGGTTACCATATGAGGCATTTGTGTCCCATAGGTTATTAGAGTTCAATGCGTGGATTTGGCTGCTTCACTCTATGCACCATGATTCATCTTTTGATTGATTCTCTCCAGTTTCATAACCTGATACGACAGTGGCAATGAAAGCATCCACATTTGTAGTGGTAGTTACATATGCGGTGGTCATCATGTTCGCTCTCTTTAGCATTGCAAATGTTGTCGAAGCACTAACTCCCAGCCTCATTACTGGAATGAGTTCCATGGACTTCATTCATTCCATTAGTGCATTTCCCACGGAAAGAGTGTGCACCAGGTGGGATAAACACGTATTTGGAACCATATTTCATTTCCAACCTTTGGCACACAACTCCAGTTTGAAATATTGGCCACAATATAAAATTTTAAATCCTACGAAATTCAGTACATATAGTGGGGTATGTCTTGTCCACCAGTTGGGTTCACATCCATGAGTCAGAGCTCTTGAGCCACTGAAAAATGGGGAAAGTCGTAAAACCCATGATATGTATGACCATCATATTATGATAGGGGTATGTCAACCAGGGATGGGGTTGGGTAGATGGCCATAGATGGGGATAGATGTATTTAAAGAAAATTAATACATCAATAGATACATAGAAATAAAGAAAGAAATTATTTTTAATGTCCACGAGGCTAAAGATAGCCTATGGGATAGATTTCTTCTTCATCTGCTTGATGTATTCAGCCCTTTTCTATGAAGCTTCAAAATAAATGCTCCTATCTTCTCGACAAACTCCTCACTAAATAGATTATCCCAAGAGCTATCTACCATCAAATCTGCATAACTTTCCCTATTGTCTTCAAAGGCCTCACATTCTAAAAAGCAAGTCGCTAAGCTAATCATAAGTGGTTTATTGCATGGCACCATGACATATCATAAGATATATAATTATACGTGTCCATGCATTTTCTAGTGGCATTTGGTATTAGTAATATTTATACCATGTATGTATGGAGATGTCGATGTGCCAGCTGCATGGTCTCCCATGATTTTTCTGGTAACTAGGCTTTGCAACTTTCCTGAAGCTCCACTCCAAGCTGGCAGCTCCACTCCAAGCTGTCACACTATAAATAAGATAATCCACCATTCTCATTCAATGTAACCTCGATGCAGAAAATTTTAAAACTCAAAGATTATCTCTACATGAGAGGTGCCCATGAAATTTCTTAAATGGACCTATGACAGAAATGAAATTTTGAATATCGACAGGGGTCTCTACTCGCATCATGGTCTTCAAACCCTCTTCTCGTACTGGTTCCGCCATATGAGAGGCCATGATTTGGAGGTGCCGAAGTTGTGCTGATTGCCGATTGTTTAATTGGTTCTCAGCTATGTTCCCACAGTGGTTCCGCCATATCAAAGGCCAAGAGTTGGAGGCATCAGCATCCATGGTAGGTGCTGAATGTGCTAAACCCTCGAGAATGCATGAGCTACGCAGGAGTAGTTTGTGTGTGTGTGTGTATATATATATATATATATATATATATATATATATATATATATATATATATATATATATATATATATATATATATATATATATATCTATGGGTTCATCACATTGAGCACCTGATTTTCTATCTATTCATGTATATATATATATATCTATATATATATATGAACTACTCACGCGCATAATATTCAATGGCATGCAAACACTGAAAGACAACCAAAATATTGGGCAGAGGAATTGTGGGATGTTTAGACATGATCAGGCTCTGTAGACATGAGTAGGCCCTGCAACTTTGATTTCTCTGTTGGTCATGAAGTAATTCCTGATGTCGGCCTTTGATTTGATTCACAATTTTGATTCATTTCTTTGGCCTACTGTGTTTCCAATATCTTGTTTGTGTTTGGCAGAGGGAGTGCCGCAAATGTCTAATACTCAAAAAATCTTGCCCAAGCGCATTCCAATCACTGTGTGTTGGAAAATATACCAATCCTCTCTTTTTAGAGCATGATGACCAACCCCTGAATCAAATTATTTTACATTAGATAGAATGAGGCAAATTAGTGAGATTGATAGATTTCATTGTAAATTGCTCTACTTAATTTCTATCAAGCATTTAATCTCATCTGATCTCATCTGTGCATAAGGAGATATTCAATATTATACATTCTACTCATAATTTCATTCTTTCTTAAAAATGGATGATCACATCTCGGCGATAATTTGTAGAGACTTACATTTTTATTGAATGTGGCTGAAAAGTTGAACATTTAATCTCATCTTGTGCATAAGGAGATACTAAGTATTATACAATCTATTCATAATTTCATTCTTTCTTAAAAAGGGATGATCACATCTAGGCAATAATTAGTAGATACTTACATTTTTGCTGAATGCGGCTGAAAAGTTGTGTAAGAGAATAGGATATGGTTGAAAGATGTTTCTAAATGTTTTAGGAACCCTAATAAAATCGCGTTAAAATCATTGGCATGCAAAAATATTTTTTAACTTGCAAAACTCATTTGGTAAACCACTTCTTTTGCAAAACTCATTTTATAAAACACTTCTTTTGGTCTAAAATGTTAGAGAAAGTTATACCATTCAAAAACAGGGGTGAATTATAAATAATCGGTTGAGACTTTAAAAATGGGCTCGTGGAACATGTTAAAAAAATTTACGCTGAGAGGCAAAGTGGTGACTTTTGTGAAGTTGATTTTGTGCAACTTGATTTCGCACAGCTATACAAAGCCTTAAAAAAACAAAGTATTCACTCACGAGAACAAAAAACTCAGAGTAAAACAGAGTAAGCTTGGAGCAACAACAAAAACTTAGGATTAATTTCTAATTCAAGAAAATACATTTATATGAGATTGTGGCTCATTCGCCAAGTAAAACAAGGTTTATAGTGATTTACACTTCACGCGGAATAACACACAAGTAAAACATAGTAACTATTGTTTCCACACCCCCACAATTTGCTCCATGATTTTCTCCTCAGAGACTCTCACTCTCTTTCTCCCTAACTTGCAAAATGACTTTTACATACATATTTATCTCAATATACAATTTTTCATTAATACATGACATAGCAAATAATTAATACGTTGTTTTTGTTGAGTGTGGATAGTAAGCTCGTAGGTGTTTGTGGAGTGTGGGAAAAAGTCATGGAATGAATGCTTTCCCATATCTATTTACGAAAATACATTAAATGCCTTAAATTCTTTGTTGTGTTGTGGAATGGTTCACGCGGTACTTCTTTTCTGGCTTCAGTCCTTCCATCTTCAAATAGAGATGAAACCTACAAAAATAATTCTTACAAGTATGGCTACTATCAGGGTGTTTATTGTGGTGGTTGGGATTATTATTTCCAACACCCCCCCTTGATCACAATTGTAGCCATTGACAATTCCCAAGCTTCATGTTGGCTACTGGGATGGATCTTTAAAATGTATGGGTGCAGTTTCATCCATGAGTTCATGTTGCGCCCATTGTTGTTCCTGTTCCTGCTACAACTCATTCATCTGTTTGTGCAGCTTCATGCTCTTCCTTGAGTTGCTGCTTCAGCACATGCAACTCCTTCTTTGTCCCATTCTCTATCTTTACGTAATCTTCATGTCGTTTTGTCACCTCATTTCTTGAGTCTCCTAAGTTTCTTTCATCATCAGTGGATCTGCTTGAGCTTTCAACTTTGTTCCACCTCTGTGTTGTCAATAACCTTCCTCTTGCATTAGTTCCATTCGTTGCATTCATTGCATTCATTTCATTCTTTGCATTTGGTATGCTTCCTTTAGCTATTGCTCATGATGGTGCTCATTGTGGTGTTGCTGTTGTCATATTTTGATGTCCTTATCTATGAACAACTTCATATATGTGTGAGTAAGCAAGCTCATAGAAATTTAGTCGACTACATCTCCAAGTGTGCTCTGAACAATGTCTTTGACTCTGCTCTCTTGGAAACCATTGTAACTGCACTGTTGAGAGGAAAATGAACACTTCCAATACTTGGAGGCATGGAAACACTCATGGAAAGCAATATGTCAGTCGAAAACCAAAATTAACTTGAGAACTCACTTGCAACATACCTGTGTGACTGATCATGAAGGTTAGCAATTTTGGCTAGGAGGTCAGGAGACTGACTGCCAAGACTACACAATGCATAGTCTGGGTTGTTGGGAAACTGAATAACTATTGAAACTATTTAATGCATAGTCCATTTTGGCTTTTGAATTCTTGACTTGCGCAATTCACAATCTCAGTTGGCAATGGTTGTAGACTCAATGACTACATTACACAATTTTCTAAGCCACTAGTCGATGTCCCTCTGAAATGCGCAAAATAGTCCTAGAGGATAGTCACTGAGAAGAAATGTACATTTCCTGAGAGGAAGACATGGCCTTTCCTCTTAGGGTTGTGCAATACTGTCTTGGTGAGGAAGAGTCAAGGCCAAGGCTACCCAGACTCGCCAACGCGAAATTGAAAGCAAATGTGGAAGTGAATGCATGTCAACACTAGGTGAAAGTAGAAGTGATTGATCATGCATGTAAACATTGAATGAAAGATTCAGTAAACAGATCAACATGCATGTGGCTGAAGCGAGTCACCGAATCGACGACTGTTCATGCAAAACAGTTTCATGCATACAACAGCACTGAGATAGCAATGAAAACTGAAACGGTGCTAATACAAGCTAGTATGTATCAAAGCGATAGCAAGTGTTCACTGAAATCAAGCAGAAAGTGTTCATACAAATCGAAATGCAAAAAGCACCAGAAATGCAACACAAGTCATGGAAAGTTGGCTTACCCCAAAACAATTGAACTGAATGTACCGACAACTCCTAGACATGATGTGGGATGTCAGAGATGTAAGGTTGATGTGAGGAATGAGCTCTGCAGCATCTGGTTGATGATTTTTGATAACATCGAGGTTGTGATGCACATACCACAAAAATAGGGAAAGCAACACTTTCTGGGAGGTTTCTGAAATTATCCTTTCATGTAACCTCTGACTACCAAAAAAAATTATCCTTTCATGTAACCTCTGACTACCAAAAATAGATCCCTAAAACAAGGGTTGCCTTGTATTCTACCTTAGGAGAAGCATCCCATGCATGCAAGTCAGTTTTGCTCACTGCCGGAGGGAACCGGTCAACTCAGCTGTACATGTAAGAGACTGCTCGACTGCTGGGAGAAAATGTGCATTTCTGGCTGGGAGCTAGGCTAGCTACTGAGGAGAATTGTGCAATTTCTGGGTAGAGCAACTGACTGCTACCCAAATTTGTGCAAATTTTGGGCTGAGCAGCCCTGCTGGGGAAAATTGCGCAATTTTCACTGTGAGTGTTGACTGCCAGTATTGCACAATTCTATAGCCTAGTAGGCTACCAGTTAGGATTGTACAATTTATGGAGGGAAGGTTGGTTTCCCTATAGAATTGTGCAATTTCTTGGGGGATCTATTCAACCTGCAGCTGAGCCAAGTCCAGGTGATCAACCTATGAAGGGAATGCATTTAGATGTGATCAAGAGGCTTCCTTTGTGCAAGAAAAAAATTGAAGCTTGTGTACTTGACGAAGTAAGACATGCTGTCGTGAATTTTGGAAGGGAGGCTCCAAAACAAAGTTAAGGAAAATTTTGGACGGCGGTTCTCGCCACTACAAGACATAGCAACATAGTAGTATGGATCTTTGTCGATGCTTCGTGCCAGTTGTTGGGATGGATCTTTAAAATGCACAAATGCAGCTTCATCCATGTGTGCATGTTGCACCCACTCTTGTTCATGTTCCTGCGGCAACTCATTTGTCTACCTGTGTACCTTCATGTTCTTCCTTGCACTGCTACTTCAACACGTGAAACTCCTTCTTTGTTCCATTCTCTGTCTTCGCATGATCTTCATGACGGGCCATCACCTCATAGCCTGAGTCTCCTAAGTTTCTTTCGTCATCAGTGGATCTGCTTAAGCTTGCAACTTTGTTCCACCTCTCTGTTGGCAACAACCTTCCTCTTGCATTCGTTCCATTCATTGGATTCATTTCATTCATTGCATTTGGTAAGCTCCCTTTAGCCGTTGTTCATGATGATGCTCATTGTGATGTTTCTTTTGTCATATCTTGATGTCCTTATCTATGAACAACTTCATATATTCATGAGTAGGCAAGCTCATAGGCATTTAATTGACTACATCTCCATGTGTGCTTTGAACGGTGTCTTTGACTCTGCTCTATTGGAAACCATTGTACCTACACTTCTGAGAGGCAGATGAACACCTGCAATACCTGGAGACATGGCAACACTCATGGCAAGCAATCTATCAGTCGAAAACCAAAATGAACTTGAGAACTCACTTCTAACATACTTGTGTAATTGATCATGAAGGTTGGCAATTTTGGCCATGAGGTCGAGAGATTGACTACCAAGACTGCGCAAGACATAGTCTAGGCTGCTGGGAGACTAAATGAATACTAGAACTATGCAATGCACAATCTAGTTTGGCTTCTGACTGCTGGAATTGCACGATTCGCAATCTCAGCTGGCAATGGATGCAGGCTCAATGACTACATTGCACAATTTTCTAGGCCTACAGTCACTATCCCTCAGAAATGTGTAAAAAAATCCTGGAGGATAGTCACTGGGTAGAAATGTGCATTTCCTAAGAGGAATATAGAGCCTTCCCTCTCAAGATTGCGTAATTCTACCTTGTTGAGGAAGAGTCTCGGCGAAGGCTCCCGTGACTCATCGACTAGAAACTGAAAGATGATGTGGAAGTGAATGCATGGTGACACTAAGTGAAAGAAGAAGTGATTGATCATGCATGTAAACATTGAATAAAAGATTTAGTAAATAGATCAATGTGCATGTGGGTGAAGCAAGTCGCCGAATCAATGACAAGTCATGAAAAACAATTTCATGCATGCGACAACACTGAGATAGCAATGAAAACTGAAATGGTGCTAGTACAAGATAGTATGTATCAAAAAGAAAGAAAGTGTTCACTAAAACCAAGCAGATATTGTTCATACAAAGCGAAATGCAAAAGGCGCCAGAAATGCAACACGAGTCATGGAAAGTGGGCTTACCCCAAAATAGTTGAGCTAAATGTACCGACAGCTCCTAGATGTGATGTGGGATGTCATAGATGTAAACAATTGATGGTGGTTGATGCTTCGTGCCAGCTCTTGGAATGGACCTTTAAAATATACAGGCGCAGTTTCATCCGTGCGTGCATGTTGCGCCCACTATTGTTCCTATTCTTGCTGCAACTCATTCATTTGTCTGTGTAGCTTCATTTTCTTCCTTAAGTTGCTACTTCAGCACATGCAACCCCTTCTTTTTTCCATTCTCTATCTTTGCACAATCTTCATGTCATTTCGTCACCTCATAGCCTGAGTCTCCTAAGTTTCTTTCATCATCAGTGGATCTGCTTGAGCTTGCAACTTTGTTCCACCTCTGTGTTGTCAACAAACTTCCTCTTACATTTGTTCCATTCATTGCATTTGTTTCATTCATTGTATTTGGTATGCTTCCTTCAACTGTTGTTCATGATGATGCTCACTATGATGTTGTTGTTGTCATATCTTAATGTCCTTATCTAGGAGAAAATTCATATCTTCATGAGTAAGCAAGCTCATAGACATTTAATCAACTACATCTCCAGGTGTGCTCTAAATGGTGTCTTTGACTCTGCCCTCTTGGAAACCATTGTATCTACACTGCTGAGAGGTAGATGAACGCCTGCAATAGCTAGAGACATGGCAACACTCATGGAAAGCAATTGGTCAGCCAAAAAAGGAAATGAACTTGAGAACTCACTTGGAACATACCTGTGTGACTGATCATGAAGGTTCGCAATTTTGGACAGAAGGTTGGGAGACTAACTACCAAGACTACATAAGGCATAGTATGGCATACTAGGAGACTAACTAACTGTTGGAACTGTGCAATCCACAGTCTAGTTTGGCTTCTAACTACTAGAATTGCGCAATTTGCAATTTCAGCTAGCAATGGTTGCAGGATCAATGACTGCATTCCATAATTTCTTAGGCCAGTAGTCACTGTCCCTCAAAAATGCACAAAATGGTCCTGGAGGATAGTCATTAGGTAGAAATGTGCATTTTCTGAGAGGAAGATAGAGCCTTCCCTCTCAGGATTGTGTAATGTTGTCTTGGTGAGGAAGAGTCAGGGCCAAGGTTGCCCAGAATTGCCGACGAGCAACTGAAAGCAAATGTGGAAGTGAATGCATGGTGACACTAAGTGAAAGCAGAAGTGATTGATCATTCATGTAAACATTGAATGAAAGATTCAGTAAACAGATTAACGCTCATGTGGGTGAAGCGAGTCACCGAATCGACGACCATTCATGAAAAATAGTTTCATGCATGCGACAACACTGAGATAGCAATGAAAACTAAAACGGTGCTAGTAAAAGCTAGTATGTATCAAAAAGACAGCAAGTGTTCACTGAAATCAAGCAGACCATGTTTATACAAAGCGAAATGCAAAAAGTTCTAGAAATGCAACATAAGTCATGGAAAGCAGGCTTACCCCAAAATAGCTGAGCTGAATATACCGACAACTCCTAGATGTGATGTGGGATGTCAGAGATGTAAGTTTGATGTGAGGAATGATCTATGTAGCGTCTGGTTGATGAGTTTTGATAACATCGAGGTTATGATGTGCATGCCACAAATATAAGGAAAGCGACACTTTGTGGGAGTTTTCTGAAATTATCCTTTCATGTAACCTCTGACTACCAAAAATACATCCTTGAAACAAGGGATGCCTTGTATTCTACCTTGCGAGAAGCATCCCATATATGCAATTCATTTTTGCTTGGTCCCGGAGGGAATCGGTCAACTCAGCTGCACATGCAAGAGACTGCTGAACTGCTGGGAGAAAATGCACATTTCTGGCTAGGAGCTGAGCTGGCTGATGAAGAGATTTGTGCAATTTCTAGGTAAAGAAGCTGACTACTACCCAGATTTGCACAAATTCTGGGCCAAGGAGCCATGTTGGGGAAACTTTCACAATTTTCACTATGAGCGTTAATTGCTAGAATTGCACACTTTTAGAGCTCGACAAGCTACCAGTTAGGATTGTGCAATTTCTGGAGCGAAGCTTGGTTTCCCTCCAAAATTGTGCAATTTCTTGGGGGAGCTACTCAGCATGCAGCTGGACCAAGTCTAGGTGATCAGCCTATGAAGGGAATGCGTTGAGATGTGATTGAGAGGTTGCCTTTATGCAATAAAAACACTGAAGCTTGTGTACTTAACGAAGCAAGACATGTTACTATGACGTTTGGAAGGGAGGCTCCAAAACAAAGCTAAGGAAAAATTTTGGAGGGTGGTTGTAGTCGCTACAAGACTTGGAGACACACTGTTAGAATTCTATCTGTCTGAATGGACCTTGTTCGTGAAAAGCAAGTCTAACACCTCTGGAAGTATTGTTCAATTCTCAGCTCCTCTTGGTTTCCACATTAGCCCGATTGTAAGATGTAGCATCTTCCAAGATCTTGGTCGATTGACACACATTCCAAGCCAAGGAAACACAATTGTTTCAATTGGGGTTGAGTGGTATATTGGTGCACAAGTAGTATAGTTGTCAGAGTCTTAGTTTCATCTCTAGTGTTGCTCTGCTTCCAACAGGCCTGGACAGCACCTGGGTGGAGTCACATAGAAACACAAGTATGGCTCCACTACTAGCGATCCTGGTCAATAACCCAGTGGAGTTACTTGCATCACCTCTCTATGCAAGAAGCCTTTCTCTTCTTTCACCTTATTCATTTTTCATTTTTCAAACTTTTTTCACCTTCTCATTTTTTGCATTTTTCATCTTCGTAACTGTGCATAGCACTTATTCATTTTAGAGGTAGAAGAGGGATCTCAACTTATTGACAGCAAAAGAGGCTTTCCTGCAGAGAAGTAGTTTATTACCTCTGACATGCCTATTAAGGTTTTCCCCCTCACCTTACTCTACTTGACTGAGCTAACAAGGGTTAACCCAAAAACAATCGCCTAGAGTAGGTGACACTAGTTAGTGCACAAGCATTGTGTTTTCACCAAGGTTCACCTATAATAGTACGTATTTTCCATCGACGTATCATGGAATGAAAGTAACAAGTTCTTCATACAGAGGCAGGATGAAAAATAACCAAGTAGTGATAGCTGCACAAGGTCTCTTGTACATTACCCAGCTTGTTTCAAGAGTCATACATGGTTTCATGCGAAACTATCCTACAAAAAGAAAAGTGAACTAACAAGTCAAAGTAAGATCAGAAGCAAAAGAGAAAGCAAAGAAAGTAATAAATCAAGCAAGCATACAAACAAATAAACAAAGCAAGTAAGCAAACAAGCATGGAAGCAAACAACTCAAAAGAAAACACTACTCCTACTCCTAAGCTAACAGTGCATGGGTCATATCACATGAACTGATACTTCCAATGCAGTCACCAACACATTGCTTGACCCATGTTGGTGAATGCATTGTTTACGAACAAGACAGTTGTGTGAAACAGTAAACAAGAAAGACGTAACAGTGAAGACAAACACACTTCGAGCTTACAAGTGACCATAGAACAAAGATGAGTGCAGGTGCATGACATTGATTCTGTGGTGCTACCATGATGTTGTGCTATATTGTGTGCAGATGTTGAGTGTATGCCTTCTCTTGATCGTGACATGCAAGCATATGTGAGAAAGGTAGACCACGTGTGTTATGCATGTGTGCTTAATATGTAAGACTCCTCCAATGCATGAGTGATGGGATCATGTAGTTCGAGTTGAGGAAGTGAAATCTGGGCGTTTGGTTGATCTTTATTGCAAAGGAAAGAGTGATGAGGAGCCTTGAATGTTTCAACAATTTCCTAACTGGAAGTGAAACCAACCTCAGGATAGCGAGGATCTGACATAATCATCTCTCGGGCTAAAGTGCCTCGATAGTATTGGGGGTTATGACCTCATTGACAGATAGATCACCATAGATCAGTGTCTTGGATAGATTAAAAATGGTTGAATCAACATCGTGATCGGATAAGGATGTGAATAGATCACAACAACCAAGATCAGAAAATCCAAGATGTTTGTCAGCGTCTTCATGAGTTGATGAATCGGGCAAAGGGGTAGATGAGAAGCAAAGATGCTCACCCTCTATGTTTTCAAGAAAGATAAATGACAAATTGGACGGATTTTCTAAGGAAGATGTGTGCTCTCCACACTGTAACGACAAACTGACATTCGAAGTGTCTTGTGAATGATCAGAAGTAGAAGCATCTAGAAATGGTTTTTCACGGGGGAAACCAATAGTGGCAGAATCACAAGGGATGTCAGGATGAAGGGGACGAGGGCGGCTGGAAAGTATTCATCCTTCACCATGGACTCTTCTTTAGATTCCCACATACACTCATCATGAATGATGGTGCAAGATGTCTACATAACACCAACTCCATCAACAACTTGATCCTCGTTCACAATAGGTAAGGAGTCTGGAATGGGATAACACAAGGCAGTACCATCCAGAGGATCAATAGAACGCGAGGATGGAGGTCGAGGGAATGAATCCATGTGACAACCAACAAGCTTGCAAGACAAATTTGTGCAAATATCAAGAGCAGGTGGGGTGGGAGGACGTGACAGTTCAACAAAGGTATGTGCATGATCTCCCACATCACTCCGTGGTGGTGGAGCTATTTGATGAGTTGAAGGCGTACAGTCACTTGTCACAATGACTATGCCTTCTCATGATTGCGTAGCTCCATAACTAGAGTATGAGCAGGCTTTGAGTGATTTCAAGAATTATGGATTTTCAGATATGTAAAGAAGATACTCAAATTCCCATCAAGAAATTTCCAATCAATCTCATCTTCGGGGAATCAGTATGTAAGATTACAAAAGCATGTGTGAAATTGTTCAACAAATTCATCGGTTGCTTTTTGTAATTATATAATTTCTTTCTCGAGGGCTTTATAGTTAAAGTGATTGAATGCATGGTCTATCTCTGTGACCAGATGAGCAAGAGAATGAATAGATTTTTCAGGCAGCGTGGCACACTGGTGCATGGGGTGCCCTCGAAGCATGTAGACAAACAATGCGTAACACATATATATTCAAAGAATCCATGTCTGTAGCATGAGCGTACAACACTGACCCCATGCCTAACCAAGGCTACATAGCCTCCCCCATCAAATTTTCTATGATACAAGTTATCCAAGAGCTTTTCTGAGATGATGAAATCATTTATGTAAGACATACATTCCGGAAGAGAAACTCGATAGTTATTCATGATAGATGTGTAGAGATTCAAAACAGATGTGAGGACTCATCTTTTCATCTAGCCCTCCTTCTAATGCCAAAATGTTGACAGTGCTGGACTCGCCAACATTTAAGGGGATCTCCCCAGTAAGAAGTTCCAATTAGACCTTAGACTGTTTGGTGTAGGAGTCCCAACGGTAGGTCATATAGCAATGCCTTGACTGCAATTTCGCGGAGAGGCAAGTAAGATAACTATGTTGGTATCAAGGGTGCGATAGCTATAGTGAGTCAAGGAAGGTGCATGACAGGTTCCAACACATGTGGGTTGAGATGAGTGCGTCCCTTGGCAACCTATAATAGTAGTCGGATGGGAAGGGAACACACGAGTGAAAATACATCACAAGTTGGAAAGCAAGTCAGCTGGAAATCAAAAGTGATGGTTAAACCAGTCAACAAGTTTGATAAAGGTTCATACATGCTCATACAGAATAGTCCATACATGCGTTCATGAAAAAGAAAACACATATGCCATTTAGAGTAAACAAGATAGCTAGAATACAATACAACATATGCATGAAACATGTTGACTCTTATTATATAAAGAAGTGTAAGTTCCATTGATACAATACATCCATGTACACCCACTAGCTCTAATAGTGGAATGTTACAGCCACATTTGCATGCTTCTCCAAAGAGATGAACTAGCTCCGTGTAGTGGAGAAGCCAAGGCACGTTACAATAATGATCCAGATCTTGAGGGGAGGCCCCCAAGATCTAAAAGATTGAAATGGATCTTGGGTGAAAGACCCCAAGATCTGAAAAAAAAATGAAATTGCCAAAAGAAAAATAAATAGGAGAATGCCCAATAAAAAAAAACCACAAAGAAACTTTTATTTAAAATAGTAATGAAAATAAACCATCTAGGGCGATGGTAGCTTATCTCTGAGAAGAGATGTGGTGGCTACATGCCTCTGAACTACAAAGGCTATATTGTAGCGGACAATCTGTCCTTTTACAAAATGTGACTTGTTACTTATAGTATTTTTCAGTTACAATACCACGGGTCAATTCCATGGGTGAATGAATACCATGGGTAAATTCCATGGGTTAATGAATAATATGGGTCGATGAATACCATGAGTTGATGCCATTTTCCATTCAGATCATTCCTCCTTCCTTAAGAAGCAATGGTCCCCATTGTGTAAAGTTCCCTCCTGTGATGCCTTTGTTGAATATGAAGAGCCACAAATATAAGGGTTTTATGTGGTTAACCCAAAACCTTGATAAACAAAGATCCGAGGATAGAGATACCCTGTAATGCTTGTGACAAACTGCGATTCTGACAGTGTGTGGCCTAGAAAATGGACTTCGATGACAAGGATTTTATGCGGTTGACCCATAACCATGATGTTGGTTGCTGAAGAAGTAGCAGGTGCCTACATAGCCTGGGGTGGGAGGGAACATCTCCAAATAACCCAAGCCGAATGTTGCTCCAGAATTAAAATGGACATAACTCGGCCAATATAACTCATAATATTTATTATAACCTATTTTTGGAAGCAAAAGGATCATTTTGCATCTTCCCATGAGTTGGAAACCCTTATCTAGACACTCTGAGATCTCAGATTCGCGCTGCAACAGTTACGCCATCGCAGAAATTCTGATAAAATAGCTGATTTTAAATCAGCAATATCTCCCAAATCCGAACTCTGTTTCGACCCATTCTTTTTTTTTGAAATTGGGTGATTTTTCTAGAAGAATCCATATATGGTATTTGTTTTTGTAAATTTTATACCAAATGTTTTAGATCTGATCTACAAATTCGCCACCAAAAAAAAAAAAATCTTGCAAAAAATGAGAAAAGAAAATTTTTTCTTGCTTGACCTAAGAAAGTGCTCTGTGGAGGTTGTAGCACATGCTTGAAGTTTGTTGAATATTGCTGCAAAATTTGAAACCGAAATATGCATCAAACCCTCCTTTCCATATAATCATAACCTGATCTGATACCACTGATCCGGATCTTGAGGGGAGGCCCCCAAGATCTAAAAGATTGAAATGGATCTTGGGGGAAAAACCCCAAGATCTG
Organism: Pinus tabuliformis; assembly: GCA_031772625.1. Lineage (NCBI taxonomy): Eukaryota > Viridiplantae > Streptophyta > Pinopsida > Pinales > Pinaceae > Pinus > Pinus tabuliformis. The sequence goes on along the minus strand of CM062819.1, from coordinate 584,078,837 downwards.
AAAAAAATTGAAATTGCCAGAAGAAAAATAAAGAGGAGAATGCCCAATAAACAAAAACCACAAAGAAACTTTTATTTAAAATAGTAATGAAAATAAACTAGCTAGGGCGATGGTAGCTTATCGCTGAGAAGAGATGTGGTGGCTACATGCCTCTGAACTGCAAAGGCTACATTGTGGCGGACAATCTGTCCTTTTAAAAAATGTGACTTGTTACTTATAGTATCTTTCAGTTACAATACCACGGGTCAATTCCATGGGTGAATGAATACCATGGGTGGATTTTACAATACCACGGGCGGATGCCATTTACAATACCATGGGTAAATTCCATCAGTTAATGAATAATATGGGTGGATGAATACCATGGGTTGATGCCATTTTCCATTCGGATCACTCTCCAAGATAGCCTTATTGGAAGCTTGGCTGACCAAAAGCCTTTACAATGAGTTATGAGGTTCTATTTATAACAAAGGGTGGGGTGACCCCTAACATTCTCATTTGTGACAGCCCATCTAGCCTCATGACTCTTCATCTACTCTATGACTATATTACATCCAACTATTGACTATTTATCTTCCACTTGACATGATGTTACATTACAATGCACATCTACTCATGTGAGAAAAAATGGCTTGAGAAAGCCATGCAAGACATCACTGACACTCAGTCTGTTGAGGTAAGACCAACTCTTTGACATGCTTGTGATGGTGAGGTTGGTGAGATGATGCCAATCTTGGTCTTCCGTGATGGTGTGCATGCACCCCATGGTGATATCTTGCTGAAGCGAGCTCTTGCTTCCATTTCATTCGGTGCATTAGTATGGCTCCTTCATCAAAATCGTCTGCTAAGATGTGCATGGTGTTCTTGGGTGCGGCTAAACTAACAAAACACTGATGCATAATGTCTGTGTTGATATTCAATTGTGTGATGGTGGTCATGCGCATCAACTTGTTGAAGTACATGTTCATCTCCAGTTGGACTTGCTTCTTGTCTTCGCCTTGGTGAGTGTGGTGAATGGTTTGGATCACATGCATATGCATAATGACATGCATGCTACTGAATCCCTTGCATGCGACCAACAACAATGTTGACCATGTCTGCTCTGTGCCAGTTGCTGGGATGTATCTTTAACATGTACGGGTATAGTTTCATCCATGAGTGCATGTTGCGCCCACTACTGTTCCTGTTCCTACTACAAATCATTTTTCTATCTGTGTAGCTTCATGTTCTTCCTTGAGTTGTTGCTTAAGCACATGAAACTCCTTCTTTGTTCCATTCTCTATCTTCACACGATCTTCATGTCGTGTCGTCACCTCATAACCTGAGCCTCTAAAGTTGCTTTCATCATCAATGGATCTGCTTGAGCTTGCAACTTTGTTTCGGCTCTGTGTTGTCAACAACCTTCCTCTTACATTTATTGCATTCATTGCATTTGATATGCTACCTTTAACTGTTGTTCATGATGCTACTCATTGTGATGTTTCTGTTGTCATATCTTGATGTCCTTGTGTATGAACAACTTGATATCTTTGTGAGTAGGCAAGCTCATAGAAATTTGATGGAATGCATCTCCAAGTGTGCTCTGAACGTTTTCTTCAACTCTGATCTCTTCAAAACTGTTGTACATGCACTACTAAGAGGAAGATGAACACCTACAATACCTAGAGATGTGGCAACATTCATGGTAAGAAATCTGTCAGTTGAAAACCAAAATGAACTTGAGAAATGACTTGCAACATACTTGTGTGATTGATCATGAAGGTTACACAATTTCGGCTGGGAGGTCGGGAGACTAACTACCAAGACTGTGTAAGATATAGTTTGGGTTCTTGGGAGATTGATTGACTGTTGGAACTGCACAAGGCACAGTCTAGTATGGCTGTTGACTACTGGAATTGTGCAATGCATAATCTCAACTGGAAATGGTTGTAGGATCAATGGCTGTATTACGCAATTTTTTGGGCCAACAGTCACTATCACTAAAAAATGCACAAAATAGTGTTAAATTATAGTCACTAGGAAGAAATTCGCATTTTGTGAGAGGAAGATAGAGCCTTCCCTGTCAGGATTGTGCAATGTTGTCTTGGTGAGGCCCTTAGTGAGGCAGAGTCTAGGCCAAGATTGCCCCGACTCGTTGAAGGGAAATTGAAACAAAATGTGGAAGTGAATGCACAATGACACTAAGTGAAAGAAGAAGTGATTGATCATGCATGTAAAATTTGAATGAAAGATTCAATAAATAGATCAACATGCATATGGGTGAAGTGAGTCACCGAATCATCGACTGTTCATGAATAACAGTTTCATGCATGCAACAGCAATGAGATAGCAACGAAAACTGAAATGGTGCTAATACAAGCTAGTATGTATCAAAACAACAAAAAATGTTCACTAAAATGAAGCAGATAGTGTTCATATGAAGCAAAATGCAAAAAGCGCCAGAAATGAAACACAAGTCATGGAAAGTGAGCTTACCCCAAAACATCTGAGTTGAATGTGCAATAGCTCCTAGATGTGATGTGGGATGTCACTGTTGCAATGTTGATGTGAGGAATGAGCTCTACAACATTTAATTAATGAGTTTTGATAACATCGAGGTTGTGACACACATGCCACAAATCTAGGGAAAGTGACACTTGGTGGGAGGTTTTTGAAATGATCCTTGAATGTAACCTCTGACTACCAAAAATAGATCGCTGAAATAAGGGTTGCCTTCGATGTTGCCTTGGCAGAAGTAGTCTGTGCATGCAAGTTAGTTTTTCTCGGTCCCAGAGGGAACCAGTCAACTCAACTGCACATGCATGACACTGCTTAACTGCTGGGAGAAAATGCGCATTTTTGTCTGAGAGCTGCGCTGGCTACCCAAGAGATTCACGCAATTTCTGGGTAGAGCAACTGGTTGCTGCCCAGTTTTCGCAAATTTTGGGCTGAGTAAAGTTGTGCAATTTTCACTATGAGTGTTGGCTGCCAAAATTGTGCAATTCTGGAGCCCAGTAGGCTGCCAATCACGATTGTGCAATTTCTAGAGGGAAGGTTGGTTTCCCTCTAGGATTGTGCAATTTCTTGTGGGAGCTGCTCAGCCTGCAACTAGACCAAGTCGGAGTGATCAACTTGTAAAGGGAATGCATTGAGCTGTGACCAACAAGATGCCTTTGTGCAAGAAAAACATTGAAGCTTGTGTACTTGACAAAGCAAGACATGATGGTGTGAAGTTTGGAAGGGAGGTGCCAAAATGAAGCTAAGGAAAAATTTTGGAGGGTTGTTGTAGCTGTTGTCGAGCTCTAAAAAGGGTCTTTTTAACCTCTATTTACCCTATATTAATTATCAATCTAGGTACAATTTTTTATCTCAAGAATGTACTGAGTGTGAGCTAGTCACGTGTTCAAGAGTAATTTTTGTAGTATAGTGCTTTCAAAAGTGAATAAATGCTAGAAACAAACTCTAACTATAATTGCAAGAAACTTAAATACTTTGTAACTAAATCATTCACTCAAGAAACTATAGCAATCATTAGTCAAGGATGCAGTAATGATACCTCTTTCCCCTGTAAACTGATGTAAATGTAAATCAATTACATACAAGACCTCCAATCTGAGAACTTAGACAACAGTAGTCGATGTTCATTACAGTTGTAGATATTTCTATTCACACAAAATCAAATGCTGGAAATGACAATTCAATTTGCAGAAAAGGAACAACAACTAATCTATTGAAAAGATCGAACAACAAAGCTTAATCTACAGAACTAATTTAAGCAACAATCTTAACTGAAAGAAATCTTTAACTAATAAAGGAATTGAACAACCATTTGAACTAATAAATGAATTGAACAGAAATCTAAGAAAGGAACATCAAACCAAAATAGATATTGAACAACAAACTTAATTAAGTGTAAACACGTAGTGACTATGGAATTAGTAATCTTATTTTAACATAATGGACATTAACCACAGATATAAAGGAATGACAATTGCAATTATATTTGAACAATAGTTAAATGAATAGCAATCAAAATTGTAAGTGAATCGTAGTTAAATGCATAGCAATATCAATCTGTAAATGAACAACAATGTCAATCTATAAGTGAACAGCAATATCTGAATTAGATAGTGCAATATTATTTCAGAATGAAAAACATAACATTTTCAGTTGCAAATAATAATCTTTCTATTTCAATTACGAATTCGATATAACAGAGTGAGTCAATGAAATGTTCAGGAACATAAGATTACTCAATAAATCGAATTTAAAGGAATGAAAATGAAATCAAACCACACATCACTGTAATCGGAAAATAATGATACAAGAAGCAAGTGATCCACTAGGGCTGGGCCCTTAGCCACCAGGGAATCACTACTGCAGTTACTCCAGGATCAGATAATGGAACAACGTCTGAGTTATATATTAATCACAAAGGCGGAGTTACAACTATCACTCTTTAAAGAGAGTCGATGATCAAAGTTCAGATTACAACAGTAAAATCTACAAATAAACAGTAATATCTATCCCTTTGGGCTACCAGCGCTGTCCCTTTTTATAATATCCAGGCGAAAGTACCAAGAGTATCAATAAGCCTTGAAACAGTGATCCCTCAGGATCAAAGAATCCTGAGGGATTCGCTACATCTTTGATCTTCAGTTATTGTTTTTTCTTCTTGCGCTGATACCACGTTTCCTCTTCCTTCTCTTGGGTCATGCGCTTCAATCTTGATCTCCTTGTCTAGATGTGGTTTCCTGTGAAAGGGAAAATAGTTGGTTTTGCTTTATTGTTTCCTTTGAAATTGTGATTTTCCATTTTCTTCGCTTTTTTCATAGAAAAAGACAATAATTAATCATTTTACATCAATCACAAATCTCCTTAATTCTATCATAATCCTTTAACATATTACCATCTTAGAATGTAAAGAAGTTATGATTTAAAGGAAAAGATAAAGGAATAGATGGTAAATACATATCTCTTCCAATGCTCAACACACCCCCCTGCTTAACCTTTTTCATGTTGTCATGAAAACATTGTAATTGACATGCAAGGAAGTTAGGGAATAGGCTAGAGAAGGATTTTCATGCAGTGGTCTAAAGCCATGATTTCTAGCTAAAACTTCAAAAATATGCCCTATCTAGCATTCAAGCAATTCATATAGGGCCTTATACCCTGGTGCAGGATACCAGATGATTGGACTTCGAAACCTACAGCCTAAAAAGTACAAGCCTTCTCTCAAGATGAGGTTATCATAGGTAGCAGGTGATCGACAGCTAGCTTAAAATTTTTGTAATTGAATGGCTCTCTGTCTTGGACATTCCGATTGGAAGTATTGTATCAGATTTTAGTTGCTGCTATGACAAGGTCTTTGATGGATATGAAGTATTCGAACCCTTGCTAGGCAACTTCTTTGTGAATGGGTCCCAGTGTCTGGATCACACCCTTCTTTCTCATTAAGATTTTATGCTTATTCCACAGTTGCAATGGGTTTCTAGGTTCACCCCTTACCCACAGATTGAACTTGTTCTTCTGTCTTTGGAAGGTATTATGGGCTTTAAGCCACTTTATCTAGTTAACAAAAAAAGAGATGAATGCCTGAAGCTGGATATCACCCACAAAAGGGCTAGGTTTCTCTTCCGTTTCATCATCAAACACAAGATTATGCAAATAAAACTCACATTAAAATCATTGGACTTTCACCCCATAATGCTTACAGCAGTTTACGAGATCATCAATAGTTTTTAACTCTATAGGCACCCCTGCCTTGAAAGCCTTAATTTTCAATTGTAAATACCTTTCCATAAAAAACAAAGCATAGTTTTTGGTAGGTGCCCTACAAGCTAGAACATCAGTATATAGAGAACATTAGGTATCCATTTGACTCATAACTGTGCCTAGTCTATTGGTTACCGTTTTAACTTTTTCCTCCACCCTTCGCCATCTATCGAAAGCCTCGCTCTCTGATGCATTGATTTTCTTTACCTGCTGTTGTAACTTCCGATATTTCTCTTGGATCATTCTCCATCGTAACATTTTTGGGCTGGAGATCTACCTAGATCTCCTTATTGCAACATCTGGCTCCTATAGTCTACATTTCCTTCTCATGAACAGTCCGATTAGTCGTGATGCTAGGGGATAATGCCTCTGTCTAAATGTCCTTATTATAGACTAGTGCGTTTTCTGTTTGGGCTTCTACATTTGTAACAGCCACATGCTATTCCTTGTGGTCCTAAATAATAATGGGTTTCACTTGAGTCCTTCTACTCTTCACTTTATGGGGTTTCACCTCGGTGGCTGCATGCTTTGTTCCAAGGGTTCCTTTTGATATCTTCCACATTTTCAGGACCCTTATTTGTTGTTTGAGTTGTTTAATTACATTTAGTAGTCTCTGTTGTTCCTTTCGCAACTTTTTGATTTCATTTGTTTTCTTCGAAGGAACAATTATTTCTTTTCTTGGGCCTGGGCTTTTTTCTTCAGGGATTGTTTCCTCGCCCTTGCTTATTTCCACGTTTTCTGCTTGGAATACCTCTTTAGTGTTCTATTCCTCATGATTAGGATTTTCAAGGGAGGAAACCTTAGTTTGATCTATTGTTTCCCGGGTGATTTCTACTTTTACTTCTTCTTCGTCATTCATTTCTTCGAATACACTCTTATTATGAGCAGAGTGTTCCTGAGATTGTCCTTCTTCTTCCTCCTCATCACTCATCTCCCCAGATGCACTCTTACTATGAGTAGAGTGTTCCTGTGATTGTCTTGCCTTGATATTGGGATTGAGTGGGCTATGGGGCTGGACATACTCACCCATATTGGACAAAATTTGGGCCAATTCATCTTCTTGCAGAGGGTTTCATAATGGGCTTTCGCTGGGTGGTTCTACTTCCTCCCCTTCTTCCTCGCTGGAGTGCTCAATTTCCTCTTTCGATTCCTCTTCTTCATTTTCTTCTAATTCTTCCTCTTCATTTTCCCCTCCTTCAAGTTGTGGAGTTTGCTCGTCTTCTAAGTCATATATCTCTAATGGCTGACTACTATTTTCTTTGAGATTTCCCAACATCCCTCTGCTTCTCCCCAATCTGATGGATTGTCTTCGTTTCTGAGGTCTAATTGATGTGCTAGCAGTGCTTTTTCATTTTGGGGCTGGCAAGGCTAATCCCCCATCTATTGAGAAAACCAATTCTTCCCAACTACTCTGCTGTTGGGTGAAACTGTAACTAACAATTAGCCGAATTAAACCATTTACTACTAATTCTACATGATGAGATTTTCTCATACTTTGAGCAGCATCATGCAATAAAAAATTTAAGTATGTGGGCAAATTCACAACATATTTTTTTTTTAACACAGATAACAGTTTGAGATGGTGTGGTCTTACCACATCTTTTCTGCCATCGGAAGTGATGTAGCTTTGGACAATTCTAGCTAATTCTACATAAGGTTCTCCCAAGGTTGTAGGAAGGACTCCTTTTCCTTTGACAGTAAGGTTCTGTCCTTTGTTACGAAAGATGGTTATAGCGTCTTGAAGTCTCATTCTTTTCAGTGCCCATACTGGTCCAATAGCTAGCAGTCCTGAAACTTTAGCAATTATCGCATCTGTTACTGTTATTTGCCTCCCTCTCACCATGGAATGATCTTCCTGCAAATTCTGTAGAAATTCAATGGCCACCGTCTCATTAGACTGTTGTAGTCGGTTAAGGTAGACAATCCATCTTACTCTTGCTAAAATTTTGCGTGCAGTGTCGGAGACCATTAACACCTATGGTTTCGTTGCATATTGATTTTCCTCCCATTTTTTTCTAGCTTAGCACCTTGTTAATTTTTAGTGAAAAAAAATAGAGACAATGATTGAACAGCAAGCTATTCAAGATTTAGCTCACTGTTAATTTTTACAGAGAAAAAACACAGAAATGGCGATGGAATAGCAAGCTGTGCATATTGGGAAATATCAATACCGTTAAACTTGCTATTCCCGAGTTTTGATGGAGTCATAATACCTCCAATTAAGGAGTTGACACATATGCCAATGTATTACGGACATCACCTGCAACCCCCTGAAATGTGATAGGCTATCGTCGGTCGGAAAATAAAGGAGCAGCATGCTGGACTACAGTCATACAGGAAAATAAAGGAGCAGCATATAGATCCATGACATGTCTACAAAAATTAGCGGATTACTGAAATCGAGGCTTATGATGGAAATCGTAGATAGATATGGAAATGTCGTGGTATGATGTGAAAAATAGAGGACAGGACAGCTTGACATAAGTAAAATTTCTTATGCGGTCATTATCCACTTTAACCATTACGATTGATTTATAAATGATTTTCATGTATAAAAGGTTCGAAAGGGTTATATAACATAATCTCGTTTGAAATCAATATAATAATATAAGAAGAAGGGTTTATAATGACTATTGGTGTATGAAAAATATGACTTCAATACCATCAGTAGAGCTCTGTTGCCCACGTGTGTCCATAACCTTGACAGAGTTTCTTGTTTCACCCTTGGAACCATAATCCTTTGTGTATGCCTAGGAAAGTGGTGTGTGATGTCAGAATGGAGGCCATTGTGCTAGCTTGGTACCAGATGAATCATAATGCCAAGTGAAAGGCGGGTAGGTTGGCTTGTGATGAGACCTCCTGTTCTAAGGAATTTTTTTTTTTTGTTGATATGCCTTTTGGATCATCTCACTGGTGTGGTGGCCATAGTGGGGATGCCACTTCACTTGCTTCCTTATGATCATGGTAGGCTAGCTCTTGATGAGACCCCCTATCCTTCATCTGACAAATCATGTTAGTAATCATATATACATATATATATATATATATATATATATATATTTTTTCTTTTATATAGTACTTTCCTATTTATATATAGAGGGTGGCTCAACACTCCTTAAGAGTAGGGATGGTGGAAGAAGTTTGAACATCTCAATAGAGGAAATTATGTCCTTATTCTTATTCAATAATAATGATCAAAGAGAATTAAGAACATTTGGAAAGAACCAACATGAACAAATTGGTTTTCGTGAAAATAAAGACACCAAAGTGATATAAATAGTTGTGTCCTTTCCTCTTTTGTCTTATAGATTCAAAGCAATTTTTCTAGAAATAACGATTTTTCTTTAGTTTGTTGATTTCAGTATCCTGTAGTTTTTATATTCTTGCATAAATGTATAGTTGTGCCATCATTCACAACAATCCTCTAAATAATGAAACACACACACACACACAAAACAAAAAAAAATGCACTCAAAAAGTGTTGTTCCTTAGATGGAATAGCCGATGTTCTTTAAGAGGGACAACAAAAGAACATCTGCACGCAAAAACTGTGGTTCTTTAAGAGGAACAGCAAGCAAAAGAAAAAAAAATATTTGAAACTACTATTCCTTAAGAGGAACAACAGTTGTTCTCTAAGAGGAACAACAAATAAACCAAGCACGAAATAAAATACTGCTCCTTTAGCAGAACAACCTAAGATCATCTGAAATCGAAACTACTATTCCTTCAGAAGGAACAATAGAAAGGAAAAAAATGCAAAGGAGGGTTGTTCCTTCAAAAGGAACGGTGAAACAATTTGGCAGAAGTGTTGTTCCTTCATAAAGGAATGACAAAAAAATGTGGAAATGAAGTGTCGTTCCTCTGGAAAGGAATAGAAAAAAACAAGGTGTTGTTCCTTCAGAAATGAACAACAAAAATGCGGAGATGTTGTTCCATCAGAAATGAACAACAAAAAATGAAAGTGTTGTTCCTTTGGAAAGGAACAACAAAAAAACAAAAGTGTTATTCCTTTCCGTGGAAGTGTTGTTCCTTCAGAAAGGAACAACAGAATGCAAAAGGGTTGTTCCTTTGGAAAGGAACGTCAAATGGTGGAAACGCTATTCCTTCGGAAAGGAACAACAGAATGCAAAAGTGTTGTTCTTTTGAAAAGGAACAGCAAAAAAGGCAAAAATGTTGTTCCTTTGGAAAGGAACAACGGAATGCAAAAGTGTTGTTCCTTCGAAAAGGAACAGCAAAAAGGCGGAAATGTTGTTTCTTCAAAAAGGAATAACAGAATGAAAAAGTGTTCTTCCTTCGAAAAGTAACAACAAAAAAAATAGAAATGTTATTCCTTTGGAAAGGAATAGCAAAATGAAAAGATGCAGAAATGCAAAAAAAAATGTACAACAAGTAATTTATACAAGCAGAAAAAAACTTATGTACAAAATTTAAGAACAATGAAATTACTTAGTGAGCCAATGCCGAGGAAGGATTATTTCTCTCAGCAAGAATCTACATATCTGAATCTTCCCGGAGTTGCTGGTAGAAGGATTCTCGGGTAAGCGGTTTATGGTACAGTCACACTCGATGGCCATTTGCTTTAAAGGTATGTCTAGATCCGTCAATAGTAGTCAAAGTAATGGTGTTATTGTCATGCACTTTCTCAATTTCATATGGTCCAAGCCATTGAGTCTGAAGTTTTCCTGAAAAATCCTAAAATCTGGATTCATATAGGAGTGCCCAGTCTCTTTTGTGGAAGATTTTCTTTTTGGTCAAGGCATCGTGCCATTTTGCTCTCTGCTATTTGATTAATGCAATGTGTTGAAAAGCCGAGAGCCTAATTTCATCTAGCTCATTAATTTGTTGTAATCTATTAGTCTGGCCCTCATTTAAATTTTGACCGACCTCGTATGTTGTTCCTAACGTTCGTATTTCAAACTTTATTAGAAAGATGGGTTCCTTTCCAAATATTAGCTAATATGGTGAATAACTGGTGGTGTTTCTCCATGTTGTTCGATATGCCCACAAGGCTTTCGGCAACCTTGAAGCTCAATCATGCCTATGTGATGCAATGGATTTTGTCAATATTGCCTCTATCACTTTATTCATGCTCTCTACTTGTCCATTTTCCTGTGGGTGATACCGAGTGGTAATTTTGTGTTGAATGTGATAATTTCTTAATGTTGCAACAATTTTATTACCTACAAACTGTGGTCCTCCATCCATGATTATGTCCCTTGGGAAGCCATATCGCACAAATATTTGGAACAGGAAATGAATCACAGAGTCCTCTATAGCTCTTAGAAGTGCCTTTGCTTCAACCCATTTGGTAACATACTTTGTTGCTACTAGAATATATGTTTTCTGATTTGATGATGGGTTGATCGGACCAATAAAATTGAGCACCCAACACTCAAATGGTTTGATTACTAACTGTGAGTTTAAAGGCATTTCATTGGACTGTCCAAGGCATCCTTCTCTTTGGCAACTGTCACAGGCTTGAACAAATTTCTTAGTGTCTTTAAAGATTGTGGGCCAGTAATAATGTGTTTGCAAAAGCTTGTGACCAACCCTTCAATCTGTGAAATTTCTGCCACACGGTCCATCATGACAGGCTTTCAAAATTTCAAATATTTCATCTTCACGGACGCATATTTTGATGTACATATCTACCCGTGTATGAAATAGGTAGCCCCTAATCCAAGAAAATTGGGTACTACGTTGCACAATCTGTTTTTGTTCATTACGGGTCAGATGCTTTGGTAATTTTCCTACTGCTAAATAATTTGCAACATCAGCATACCAGGGTGTGTTGACAGTAACAGCAAATAAATGTTCATCTGGGAATTGATCTTCAACTGTTGTTGTGTCCACTGGCTTCGGCATTCGTGAGAGGAAATCAGCTACAAGATTCTCTTTCCTAGGTCGATCTTTTATTGTGATGTCAAATTCCTGCAATAAGATCAACCATCTGGTTACTCTACCATTTTTAATAGGTTTGTTTGCCAAATATTTTATGGCTGAGTGATCTGTATATAAAACAATAGGATATCCAGTGATATAATGGCTAAATTTATTTACAGCATGTATTACAACTAAAAACTCTTTTTCAGTAATGGTATATTTTAGCTCAACAGGAGACAAATTCTTGCTAATATAATAGATTGCATATGGTTTGTTGTCTTCTTCCTGCCCAATAACTACTCCAATAGCTGTTTCTAAAGCATCCAATGAAATTTGAAATGGCAGATCCCAATTTGGGCCTCTGAGCACTGGGGCTATTGACACAAGATTTTTCAGATCCTCAAAATCATGGTCGCATTTATTTGTCCAAAGAAAATCAACATTCCATGTCAGTGCATATAGAGGTGCACCTATTTGAGAAAAATGTTCTATGAATCTCCTATAATAGCCAGAAAATCCAAGAAAACTCCGTACCTCTGTCTGTGTGGTAGGACTATGTATTAACAAAATTATTTGAATTTTGGCCGGATCTACCTGTATTCTAGCTTCTGTGATATAATGACCTAGGATGATCCCTCCAGTCATCATCATATAGCACTTTTCATGGCTCAAGAAGAGCCTGGTGGCAATACATTGTTGCAACACCTTTTCCAATGTGTCTAGTGTTGGCTCAAAATCATCTCCGTATGGTGTGAAATCATCCATGTATACTTCGAGCCCTTCATTTATTAAATCTGAAAAGATGTTGAGGATGGCCCTTTGAAATGTGACAGGGGCATTGCATAGGCCAAAGGGTAGGATTTTGTAGGTAAATGTTCCCCAAGGACAGGTAAAAGTATCTTTGTCGTGGTCTTCAGGGGAAATATGAATCTGATTGTATCCAATAAAGCCATCCAAGAAAGAAAAGGATTTCTTTCCTGCTAATGTGTCTAATACCTGATCAAAGAATGGAAGGGGAAAGTGGTCTTTCTAGGTTTCTTTGTTTAATTCTTTGTAATCTACACAAATCCTTCACTTTCCATTCTTCTTTGGCACCACTACTAGTGTTGAGACCCACTTGCTATCGGAGATTGGATAAATAAAGTTTACATCCAAAAGTTTTTGTAATTCAGCTTTTACAATATCTTTCAGGTGAGGGTTGAGTCTCTATTGGGGTTGGCGAACGGGTCTAACATCATTTTCTATATAAATGTGGTGCGTACACAGTTGGGGATCAATTCCCTTCATGTCTGGATAATCCCATGCAAAAGCTTCTTTATATTTTCTCAGTAGTTGGACCAGCTTTTCTTCTTGTTTAAGAGTCAAAATATTGTTGATGTTCAAGGTTTTTCTTGGCTCAATCTCTATAGTTTTTGTGTTTGAAACAGAGGTAGTAGGTATTGTTTGATCATGAGTGTCTTTGAGGGGATCTTCTTCTAGTTCATTGTCAAATGCTGCCTCTATCATGTGACATTGTTCATGGGATGTAGATTGGGATTGGTTAATGAAGTTGTTAATAATGCCATCCTCTGTTTGATCTTTGAAATTGAGGGCATCTTCTATCGTTAATGGGGACCTAATGTTTTCTGTAACGTATGATACACGTTATTTGTTAGTTTTTATTATTGTTACACTTGGCTGGGCTAGAGGGTGTAGAGCTAGATTCTTGATATTACTCCCTCTAGTTATGGTCATACTGCCTTGTTGGCAGCCAATGTAAGCATCAGCAATCGCTAGACAAGGTCTACCTAAGATTAACGGGTGTCCATCGAGTTGGTTTTTGGGGTTGATTATCAGAAAGTCGATAGGATATTGCCAGGAATCTACGAATACAATTACATCGTGTAGTGTACATTTTGGCCTAACTACTAATCGGTCAGCTAGTTCTAATAATGTAGATGTTGGTTCCACTGATGTAATACCTAGTTTTTGATAGGTGGTGGTTGTTAAAATATTAATTGTAGCCCCTAAATCAACTAGGGGATTTGAAAAGGTTTGTCCATTGATATGCATTGTCACTATAGGATTCCCTGGGTCTTCATATTTGACAGGTGCTTCTCTTCCTGATAACATATTAGATAGGGTGCCAACTACTTGGACTATTGGGTTAGTTGTTATTCTCCTCTTTGGATTCCTTATACATAGCTCTTTGATGGTTTTTGCATATATTGGGATATCTTAGATAGCTTAGAGGAGTCAGATTTTTATACACAAATTTCTAAGTTCTCCGAGAATATCAAAGTCAGGATGCTCTATAGGGCGCGATATGATTAATTGTTTTGGGAATGCGGGAGAAGATGTGGTTGCTTGGTCATGAGTTTGTTTTCTGACCACATCCTCTTCTTGTAGTGGTTTTTCTTTGGATAACTGATTTTCAACTTGAGCATTTTTATCTCCCTTAATTTCTATAATGCACCTAGACATTAATTGAAGGTCATTGCACTCCCTTAGATCGGTTTCTAGTTCTAGTATTTTGATTATTTGAACAAATTGAACCAGTCTATTATTTAGGCTCAGGTTGGGTTGGGCTGGGAGTTGTGGTCTTAAGTTCGACTGCAGATTTTGTTGTAGTGCATATGGCGTTGGTAGTGTAGGTTGAGGGAGTGGAATGGTTCCTGCTGGCTAATTCATCGATCTCTGCCAGTTTTTCTGCCAGGCTTGACTCCGCAAAGTGGGAGGAGACCATTGTGTTGGATATGCATTGTTTTGCCAATATGGTGGAGAGTACTAAAAATTTGGCTAATTAGATTGGCTTGTTTGATTCGGCCATGGTGATGATGAAGGAAATGGTTGTTGTGACTAGTTTGAAAAGGGAAGTTGATTTTTCCACATTGTATTATATTGTTGAGCATGATATTGCGGAGGCTGGAAAGTAGAAGATGGATCAGAGGACATACCTGGTTGTTGAGGTTGCCATTAAAAGTGTTGATTGAGTAGGTACACTGGTTTTTATTCTTCTTCCACTTCTTTGTATACTGCTTTCAAACCCGAAAGTGAGGGGCAGTTATTTGTGGAGTGATCTTTTGTATAGATAACGCATACTTGAACTGCATCTACTGGGCACTCTTTATGGTTGTGTTTCTTTCTACATCTGGGATAGAATATTACCAGATTTTGCTCTGCTTTTGCCTGTTTCTATTTCACTTGCATAATATCAAGCTATGTTGTTAGAGTCCCCAATATATTAGTTTTGAAATTCTCCAGTAAATTCCCAATTTCTGCACGGGTTACTCCTTCATCAGCGATCTTGTTGTCCCTTGTGAACCTGTCACGTTCCATTGGTTTTAGCCTTGTGTTTCCTTGCGAACTCCTGATACATAAATCAATAATGTCAGCAAAATTTTCTTGATAGATGTCACATTTTCCCATAATATTCAGTGTTTCAACCCATTGTTCCTTCATTCCTTTAATTAATGTTGTTTTTAATACATTGTCAGGTAAGGGTAATGTTGAATAAGGTGATCTCTAAAGATTATATTGAAAACATTCAACATATTCTTCTAGTGTCTCATTAGATCTAGCTACCATCTGAGATATTTCATCCTTTAACTCTATAGACCTACAATAATCCTGATATTTCTTTAGGAAGGCTTCTTTCATCTAATCCCAATTGTTTATGACACCTCCACCTAACCCCATAAACCATCGTAAAGCAATCTCTTTTAATATAGAGGAAAACACTTTTAGCTTTTGGGGGTCGGTGGTATAGTCATGTCCCCTACACAGTACATCGAATTCAAACAAAAATGCATCTGGATCTTCCGATGTTAGGCCATGGAATGTAGGGATATGTTGAAGATGAATGGTCTTCATAGGAGCATTAGCTGCAGTATCTACAATGGGATATTGAAGTGTGGAGGTTTGAGGTGTTTGTTGGTTCTGGACCATTTGGTCAAATATGTGCCAATATCCTTTTAGGATTTCTAGGAGGGTATTCCTAGGTTGGCTAGAAGGAGCAGGAATGGCCTTAAGAGCACTTCATATGTCTAGGATAATGAGAGTTCCTTGCTCAACTAATGTCTGGGGAATCTTAGCTCTTCAGGTTCTTCAACTTTGTTCTAGATGATTTTGACGACACTTGCCTTATCTGGGCTGCTCAATGTTTGAACTATTCCAAGAAGAGATCTTGGTTCTTTGGTTTCCACTGTTTCTCCTCCTCCTTCGCAAAGATTACTAAGGTTCCCTTCTTGTAATGATTTTGGACTAGAATTCTCAATTTCTTGAAAATCTTGCTCCTCTATTTGGCTGTGCACCTCAACAAAGGCTACAGATGGTGATTCTGTGGCCCGAAGGGAATTGGTAGGTTTTCTAGAAAAAGCTTTTCTAGGTCCTACTGATGGCTGAGATTATGCTTTTTTAAGGATTTCATCTATAAAGGTTGATCGGCCAAGGGTCACCAGCCCCTTAGCTTTATCAAGCTTGGGTAGTGGTTTAAGATTCTTTTCAGGCTTTTTTTTGCTTAGTCATGCACACAAATCAAATACTTATTTCTACCCAAAATAACCAATAGATCTGTAGGAAGGCGGGAGGGGGAGTAGGGTTCTTACATGATCCGTACACAGGTTCTTACCTTTCCTTTTTAAAACCCAACTATCTCCTAGCAAGTACTTACACTACTCTCTTTCCAAAAGAAACAAATGGCTACACTCTCCTCGACAATGGTGCCAAAATGTCGAGCTGTAAAAAGGGTACTTTTAACCTCTATTTACCCTACATTAATTATCAATCCAGGTACGATTTTTTATCTCAAGAGTATACTCAGTCTGAGGTGGTCACTTGTTCAAGAGCAATGTTCGCAGTATAGTGCTTTCAAAAGTAAATAAATTCTGGAAACAAACTCTAACTCTAATGGTAAGAAACTTAAATACTTTGTAAGTAAATCATTCACTCAAGAAACTACAACAATCATCAGTCAAGGATGCAGTAATGATAACTCTTTCCCCTGTAAACTGATGTAAATGTAAATCAATTACAGACAAGACCTCCAATCTGAGAACTTAGACAGCAGTAGTCAATGTTCGTTACAGTTGTAGATCTTTCTATTCACACCAAAGAAAATGCTGGAAATGACAATTCAATTTGCAGAAAAGGAACAACAACTAATCTATTGAAAAGATTGAACAGCAAAGCTTAATCTACAGAAGTAATTTAAGCAGCAATCTTAACTAAAATCAATCTTTAACTAATAAAGGAATTGAACAGTGATCTGAACCAATAGGGGAATTGAAAAGAAATCTAAGAAAGGAACAACAAACTTAATTAAGTGCAAACACACAGCGACTATAGAATCAGTAATATTATTCTAGCATAATTGATATTAACCACAGATATAAAGGAACAACAATTGCAATTACATTTTAGCAGCAGTTAAATGAGCAGAGAACGCAATTGTAAGTGAATCGTAGTTAAATGAACAACAATATCAATATGTAAATGAACAACAATGTCAATTTGTAAATGAACAGCAATGTCAATCTGTAAATGAATAGCAATATCCAAATTAGACAGTGCAATATTATTTCAAAATGAACAACATAACATTTTTAGCTGCAAATAATAATCTTGCTATTTCAGTTACGAATTTGATATAACAGAGTGAGTCAACGAAATTTTCAGGAACAAAAGATTACTGAATAAAGCGAATTTAAAGGAATGCAAATGAAATCAAACCACGCATGAATGTAATCTAAAAATAATAATACAAGAAGCAAGTTATCCACTAGGGTCGGGCCCTTAGCCACCAGGGAAGCACTGTTACGGTTACTCCAGGATCAGATAATGGAATAGCGATTGAGTTATATATTAATCATAAAGGCAGAGTTACAGCTATCACTCTTTAAAGAGAACCAATGATGAAAGTTCAAATTACAATTTTAAATTCTACAAATCAACAATAATATCCATCCCTTTGGGCTACCAGCACTATCCCTTTTTATAATAGGCAAGCAGAAGTACCAAGAGTACCGATAAGCCTTGAAACAGTGATCCCTCAGGCTCAAAGGATCCTGAAGGATTTGCTACATCTTTGATCTTCAGTTATCGTTTTGTCTTCTTGCGCCGATACCGTGTTTCCTCTTCCTTTTCCTAGGTCATGCGCTCCAATCTTGATCTCCTCGTCTGGATGCGGTTTCTTCTCAAAGGTATAGCAGTTGGTTCTACTTTGTATTTTCCTCCGGAAAAGTGATTTTCCATTTTCTTCACTTTCTGCATAGAAAAAGAAATTAATTAAACATTTTATATCAAATACAAATCTCCTTAATTCTATCATAATGCTTTAACATATTACCATCTTAGAATGTAAAGAAGTTATGATTTAAAGGAAAAGGTAAAGGAATAGATGGTAATACATACCTCTTCCAATGCTTAACAACTACTATAATAGGAGTCTATATATATATATATATATATATATATATAGATATAGATATAGATATAGATATAGATATAGATATATAGATATATATATATATATATATATATATATATATATATATATATATATATATATATATATATACGAAGGCTACGTATATACGGAGGTTGAAGTTGTGCATAACTTTTGTATATGCACATATCTAGAGGATGAAGGTATGCATAATTTTTGTATATGCACATACTTTTGTATATGCACAACTTTTGTATATACACATATCTTTTGTATATGCGCAACTTCTATATATGTGCATATATTTTGTATATGTTTGTATTTTCCATATATATACAACTTTTGTATATGCACTTATATGGAAGTTGTATGTATACAGAAGCTCCACATATATATAAGTAATGTGAAACTTCCATAATATGCATATGCGACAACCTCCATATATGCTCAGTTTCACAATATGCGCACATTTTTTGTATATGCACATCTTCCATATATGCGCATCTACTACATGCACAGCTTTCATTATGCGCATATATGAAATATGTGCATATATGGAACACAAACAACTTCTATAGATTCACATATCTTGTATCACATATCTTTCATATATATGCAACTTTCATATATGCACACATCTTCCATATGTGTGTAACTTTCATATATGTGTATGTATAGAAGTTGTGCATATACAAAATATATGCACATATACATAAGTTGTGTTACAAAGGTTGAATTTGTGCATAGGTATGTGCATATATGGAATTTTGGCATATATGGAAAATATGTGCCATATACAAAAGTTGTGCATATACGAAAGTCGAACATATACAAAATTTGCATGTGTATGGAATATATTTTCATATACGAAAGTTGTGCATATAGAATATTTGTGTGTATACGAAAGTCATGCATATACAAAAGTTACACATATATGGAACTTGCACATATACGGAAGATATGCGCATATATGGAAATTGTGCATATATGGAAGATATGCGCATATACAGAAATTGTGCATATATGGAAGATATGCCCTTTGTAGTACAAGTTGAGTTTAAATTAAAAATTGGAGCTTAGGGGCTATAAAATTTGAGGTTGTGCATGAAATTATGCATAGTTCATTTTTGTGGGAGTTGGAAAGCTCCAACAACGTTGTTGAAAGTTGAGATGATCCACAGGCTTAATTTGTAGGAGATAAACCTAGCTCCTATATTCAGGGCCATAGTTGGGGAGATCGATCAACACCCCATCAAAGTAACTACAAAGGATACTTTGTTGAAGGGTAAAATTATGTTCTACATTAGATAGTTAATGTGACATCGTTAATATCAATGTTGTACTTGATAAGTTAATTTGCGACGATGATATTCCAACCTTGTAAGACAATATAAAGAGGGTTTAATTGATATCCTCGAAAATATATCTAAAATTAGTTTGAACATTGTAAGTTTTAATATACTCAATTTTTGTATGGAATAATCTTTCTTCACAAATAATTTTTAGAAATATATGATCATTCATTAATAATGAAATTTGATGCTGGAGATCTATGATATCAATTCTTGTGGTTAAAATAAATGGCGAGTAGTTAAGAGATAGAGATCAAAAAATTCAATGGACAAGGTTTCAATTTCTGGAATCTCAAATGGAAGAACTTTTGGTGAATAAGTATTAGTGGATCAGTCTCGGAAATTGTGCATATATGGAGGTTGTCATATGAATATTACGAAAGTTGCACATTGCTTCTATATATGCACAACTTTAGCATATGTAAAACTTCTGTATATGTGCATATATTGAAGTTGTACATATATGGAAGATATGCACATATACAAAGGTTATGCATATATCAAAGACATGTGCATAGTTGGAATTTATGCATATATGAAAGATATGTGATACAAAAAATTTGCATATATATAAGTTGTGTGACTTTCGTATATGCACAAATTATGTATATGCACAACTTCCGTATACGTGCATATCCTCCATATATTCCCAAATTCCATATATGTGCAACTTTTGAATAGACATATTACAAAGGTGTCACATTGTTTCTATATATGTGTGACTTTCATATATGCACGACTTTTGTAAACACATATTACAGAGGTTTCACATTGTTTCTGTATATGCTCAACTTCCGTATATGTGCAACTTTTGGATACACATATTGCATAGGTTTCACATTGTTTTTGTATATGCGCAAATGGATATGTGCATATACAAAAATTACGTATATATGAAGCCTACAAAGATACAGTGGTTGAAGTTGCGCATAAATTATTTATATTTTCATATTCCATATATGCATAAATTATGTTTATATGCATTTACCATATATGTGAAACTTCCATATATGTGCATATACAGAAGCTACGTATATGTCCATAGTCACATTTCCACCCTCTTTCAGAACTTTGACCTCTCATAACAAAATCACTATAAACTGACAAGGAATTCTCCTTTGAACTCCCCATTATTCAATGTTGAATGTTATGTTTTGTTTATTTTGTATGAACCCTTTCACCTCCCACAGTTTCAAATAAATTCCTATGTGCCTTGATTCCTTTAATTAAACCACCCTCATATATTCACTATTTTTCTCTAATCCTGATTGTACTCAAAAGGCTTTGACCATGGGTTTTCCATTTTATCTATTCCGACTGATATGCCTCCATTTTCTCTGGACTGTGTGCAGAGGAAAATAATGTTTCTACACTACATTCTGATAGAGGAACAAGATGCTAACATTTTTAAAAAATCTTTGTCAAGAGGGAAGTTCGAGTCCCACATGTGCACGATAGGGGTGGCTAGTAATGCCTTTCTTGATGAGAGGGAGTGTTGAAAAATGGAGCAAAAAAATCTCAATTTGATTTTATTATTATGTTATTGTGACTTGTAGAATGCATATTTGTGACATGTTTGAAGAAATGACTTTCATTGTTGGGCTCGGTGTTAGAGGCTTTGTCTTAGGGTCACTCATTGTCTCAGAAAGTCTCATCAAGTTCTAGGTAGAAGTTTGGAGACTAGCCTTGAACAAGTGGCTTAAATCTCGTAGTCTCTAGTAGAGAACTCGCTGAAAAAGACTGCAGTCTCCCCCTTGTAGGTGTTGTGGGAGCAACTGTAGGGTTCAAGTCGCATGCATTCCTTATTATGGGAGTGACTGAGAGTTTAATTCATTGAAAGGCTAGGTTAGCTTAAGCGTTAGGCACTGGGAATGGTGGATTAACTCATGGGGGTCTTGTATCACCTGAGAGAGGTCTGTAAAGTGTTGTTTAGTTGGTTCCACTTCCTTAAATGCACTTAGGGAGTTGAATCATATCATAGTAACTCTTCATAGCATATTTATCCTAGTGAAATGGTTAGCTTGGGTAAATGTGGGAGGAGGGCATTACATAATATAAATTTTGTATTCAAGCATAAGCTTGTTTATTTATTTTTATTGTGTTTACATGTTTATATTTGCCTCTAAATAACAAGAACTTATCTCCCTACACTTTGTCATGTAAGAAAATTATGTCATGACTTGTGCAATGAACCACCCAATCATCCTAGACATTGGGTTTCGGTCTTTCTTCATGTTGGAGTGCACCAATGATGTCACGGGGATAAAACTACATGCATATTGGGCTTATTAAAGAAGACGAATTGGCAATTTTTTAATCAGTCAATTCTTTTTATGGGTGATATGTTGCAAGAAAAATGCATGGAGGAGGGTTACTTTATATCATCGAATTTAAGGTTTACTTTGTGTCATGTCTTGTATTAATCCTTAGTGTTGTAGTGGCTGCAACACCCTCCAAAATTCTGTCTTGCATCCAATTTCAGAGCCTTCCTTGGGTTTTTCCTTGATGCTTGCAAGCACTTGGGCCCATCCC
This sequence comes from Pinus tabuliformis, assembly GCA_031772625.1. Lineage (NCBI taxonomy): Eukaryota > Viridiplantae > Streptophyta > Pinopsida > Pinales > Pinaceae > Pinus > Pinus tabuliformis. Next base: position 584,056,892 of record CM062819.1, on the reverse strand, counting down.
ATGAGATTTTGTTGAGTCTTTATGCCCTTCTTGCTTGACCGTTCAAACGACATCTTTTTGCATCTTGGTCTCAATGTCATGCCTGAGGTCATGTTTTAGCCATACATAAGGTTCGCCTTCATGTGTACAAGTTGTGTCCACTATGTAAAAATTTGTTACACTCACACATGAAGTTTCATTAATTATCACGCACACATCATTGTGCTCATTCAATGAGCTATCCCAAGTGTCGTGCTTGTCGCTCACACCATTGGTCAGGCACACTAAGTGTATGTTGTCTTGTTGGTTTGAGATGACTTGTCGTCAAGTCATGTTGAGTGTGTGTTTGCGAGGTCATGCATGTACGAAGTCACTCATTCACACACTTGGTCAATTTGTTGAATTTTTGTCAACCATACCATCCTCCAATAGTCAAACATCCACTGAGTTGAATTGCACACTTTCATCTCTCAAGGATTATGTACTATTGCATAGAATTGCACAAAGCTTGACTCTGCCTCTCGGGAAATTTGCACTGCGCAAACCTGAAATTGACTCGATTGACTATCACCCTAAACAACGCAAAAGTTCCCAGAAATCCATTTCAATCTATGTTGTCCGCAAGCACATAAACCAAGCCTCCAGTTGGTCAACCAGAGAGTTACCCGAGACTCACTCCCCTAAAAACTTGTGTAAAAGCTGCAGACCTTGCCCACTCCTCTAACTGAGGAAACTACATAGACAGACTAGATAGGTATCCAGTGCCTCTCCCTATCTCCCTCAGAAAAATGTACAACTTTCCCAGCTAACCACCTATTCAGTCGACCAACTGCTCACCTAGAAAACTACACAGAGTTCATGAGCAAGCCCTTTGCCTCCCAACAGCCTCCTCATCTTAGAAACTACGTAGATGTGATTAGCAAGTCAACGTCCCAGAACTATGCAGTTTATTTCTCTAGCCTTCCTACAACCCACTGCCAGCTCCCCCCAGGAACTGCACAATTTTTGCTTCCAAGCCTCCCTATAGCCTGTACTGATTCCCTCCAGAAATTGCATAGATCTATCCTCTAGCCAAGCCAGATCCCGCGGATAGTCACTGCTGATCCAGATTGTCCATATCAACCTCCTAGTGATTTCTGCACAATTTTCACCAACAATGCCCAGAGTCCGCATCCCATCTTGAAACTTTCCTTCCATAGTTTCATAGCCTTGTCCTCTCTCCTAGTCACCTACATCTGAAAAAAAAACATGCATCATGGTAGACTAGGAGGTTTATGGATTTAATGTGGTCTTGTCATGAGCGATTGCAGATACATGTACATGGATAAGACATAACGCGATGACGGATGGGATGAACAAAGAGATCACATGCAGGGAGATGTGGTCATGAATGGATGAACAAATATGCATGCGAGAAGAACCTTTCATGAACAGATGAACATGTCAAGCATGTTAGGGTACAAGCAAAGGAGCAATGTGCAGATGCAACATCAAGTGAACACCATTACCATCGAGACCCTGCACAGCTTGCTATCTGGAGGTCAAGCTGTGATACATCAAGAGCACATGCATCACTTAGCAACACTATAGATCGACATGGAAACCACCACTAGCATGGACATACCAGCATTGTCGTGTCGAGTCATGTCATGAGTCATGTCGAGTACATGACTATTGTGGGCCATACTGTGTAAATCAATGTAATGTAATGTGGAACTCAAAGAGACCCACTTGTAATCTAAAGAATCATGTAAAGTTGAGAAGTCATGAAAGTCAAACAATCATGAGGGAAGTCAAACAGTCACAAGGGCCAGTTTTACCCTTGGTTATAAATACCCCTCATGTGTACATGCGATGGACTTTTGACATTGGCTCCTCCCACGTAGCGTTGAGATTCTGTAGTCTTTTGTTTGAGGAGTGAGAAGTGGCTCCAACGCTCTGCCCACGAGGTTAGTGACATATGATGTACTAATGTGTCTTGGAACTTTCACTTAATTCAAAATCCTGATAACAGGCTACCACACTTTCACATGTGTTGTAATTGTTTGTAAGATTAATCTTGAACACTTGTAATGCATGTTGCTTTGACTTGTGTTAAACAATTGAACTCACTCAGTTTCTCTAATACATATATTTATGAAAATGTGTTGTATAAGTTGTTAACATTTTCCCACCCATGTTTCTTACCTCCTCGGACATTAGACAAAATCTTTCATGTAAAATTTTTATAATGATCATTACACTCGCGCGGACTGTACCATTGGGTGTTGTACGTGTTATCTTCCCTTGTGTGTTGTGGTTGTCGCATCCCTGTGGACTACTCCTTCGGAAGTTGTGCATGTCTTGTTGTGTTGTGTGTCTCTTACAAAGTTAGGACTTCCTCCCTTTTGACTAGAGACTCACTCCCATCCTCTCTCTCTCTACGATGAAAGAACCTTGACACACGTAACACTAGCACTCACAAGGCACGCGAACCTCGCTATTCAAAGACAAAGCATACCATTCTCATGTGCTGACAAGCAAGATCTAAGGTAAACATTTAAGATAACGAGAGCCTAGCCATCATACCGGATGGAACTCCCACACCAAACTATGTGAGGTCTAATTGGGATTTTATACAGGGGTGGTCCCCTTAATGTTGGCAGGTCCAACACCGTCAACACTTAGTTATATATCAAATAATTATATATTCTAACAAAGGGGAATTCTTTGTAAATGTAGTTGGATTAGTGGAAATTTCATCATCTAAATGATATACCTTCATAATTAAATATTTGGTTACACACATATCCTAGGTAGTGGAGTATCAAATTTTCCACCAATCCATCCTTGGTGTTGAGATAGACAAGGACCCTGGCATAAGACATTTCCTTCATCTCCAAGTATGATCTGTCGAAGTCAAGATAAGTCCCAAGGTCATCCCCTATACATCGAAAGACATCTTTTGTATATGAAGAATTTCATATATATATGTGCATATACATATGTTGCAGAGATACATAATTCATATTTTATTTATATTTGATTTCTGTATATATTGTATATACAGAAGATGAATTTTTTATACCTGCAGCTTCTGTAGACACACACACATATACAAACACACACATAAAGATATATATATATATATATATATATATATATATATATATATATATATATATATATATATGGAAGTGTGCATATACAAAAGATAGTTTCTATATATTCACAACTTCTATATATGCACAACTTCTATACATGCACCAACTCTCTATTGCATAAAAAATCCCAATGAAATACATATGCTTAGAGTAGCACACTAATGTCTCTCAATTATTCACTTGGTTTGAGCTTATTTTCGTATATACAAGGAACAATTTTGATTATTAAAACATGCATATCTAGAAGATGGATTATGTATATGTACATAGATATGGAAGACATCTTTTGTATATGCACGCTTCCATATCTATGTGCATATAAAAAAGTTGTGCATATATAGATGATGGCTTCAGTATATGTGGATATTATATATATATATGGAAGCTTTCATATATAGAAGACTGCTTCTGTATATGCACGGTTTTTGTATATCCACACACACACACACACATGTATGGAAGTTATCTTCTATATATACATGCTTTTGTATCGATGTGCATGTATAGAATTTGTGCATATATAAAAGTCGTGAATATACCGAAACTATCTTCTGTATATCCACGCTTCCATATATATGTGTATATATACAGAAGATGCACATATAAATAAATTTATCTTTTGTATCTACAATATATGCTAAAATCAAATATAAACAGAATATGACTTTTGTTTCTATGCAAATTTTGTAATTTCACATATATATGAAATTGTGCATGTACGGAAGATGACCTCCATATAGTCATAGCTTCTATATATACACATAGATATGGAAATCATCTTCCATATGTGCATACTTATATATCTATGTTATAGAAGATGCAATATACAAAAGTCATATATTGAATTTGCGCATATACGGAAGTTATCTTTCATATATGCACAACCTCTATATATGCACATAGATATGGAAGCATGCATATACAGAAGATGACTTCCATATATGCACATCTTCTATACATGAACATAGATATGGAAGTCATCTTCCATATATGCACACTTCCATATCTATGTGGATATATAAAAGTTGAGCATATATAGAATATGACTTCTATATATTTGCATATTTTGTATATGCACACACACAAACACACACACATATATGGAAGAGTGCATATACGGAATATGACTTTCGTATATGCACACTTTCATATCTATGTTATAGAATATGCGCATATACATAATCTATATATTGAAGCTGCACATATATGGAAACTATCTTCCGTATATGAATGATTTCATATGTGTGTGTGTGTGTGTGCATATACAAAATTTACACATATACAAAAGATGGCTTCTTTATATGTGTGACTTTTGTATATGTACATATGTATGGAAATGTGTATATATGGAAGATGACCTCCATATATGCATAACATTTATATATGCACATAGATATTGAAGTATGCATATACAAAATATGGCTTCTATTTATGTGAATATTCTATATATGCACATATATATGTGGAAGAGTGCATACATGGAAGATGGTTTTCATTTATGTGCAACCTTTGTATATGCACATATATATGGAAGTCATATTTTGTATATGCACGCTTCCACATCTATGTGCATATACAGAAGTTGTGAATATATGGAAGTCACCTTTCGTGTATGTATGTTTCCATATATATGTGTCTATATACAGAAGTTGTGCATATAGAAAAGTCATTTTCTACAGATACAATATATACAAAAATCAAATATATATATAGAATATGACTTCTATATATGTGCAACTTTTATATATTTAGATATATATGAAATCATGCATTTATGGAAGATGACCTCCATATATGCATAACTTCTATATATACACATAGATATGGAAGCCATCTTTTGTATATGCACACTCCCAAGTTTATCTTATAGAAAATGCACATATACAAAAGTCATATTATAATTGCGCATATACGGAAGCTATCTTCCATATATGCACACTTCCATATATATATATATATATATATATATATATATATATCAGAAATTGCATGCTATCTTCCATATATACACACTTCCAAATCTATGTTACAGAAGATGCACATATAGAAAAGTCATACTAAATTTGCACATATACAAAAACTATCTTCCACACACACACACACATGAAAGGTGCATATATGGAAGATAGCTTCCATATATGCACAGCTTTAGTACGACTTTTGTATATGCGCATCTTCTATAACATAGATCTGGAAGTGTGTATATACAGAAGATGGCTTCCATATCTTTGTGTATCTATAGAAGTTGTGCATATATGGATGTCATATTCTGTAAATGCACAATTTCATATATATCTAAATATACAAAAGTTGCACATATATAGAAGTCATCTTCTATATATATTTTATTTTTGTATACTTATTTATGTGGTCTTCATATCCATACGAACCTACATCCACCATCTCAGAGGATGCTTTAGAGCTTTCCAATATAGGAAAACAATGCATTTAGGTCAATTTACAAGCTTAGAAAATTACTTCCCTTGAAGCTCCATCCATACATAATTATATAAGTTAATTTCAAGGGTGGATTTGTTGAATCTCCAGGAATACCAAATTTCATTTTCCTTGCAAATTAAAATATTTTCTATAGCACAACTAACAATTTGTTCTTGTTAGATTTGCATTGAAATATACGACCATTCCTAGCAAGCACACCACCTATTAGGATTGTTTAAGGTTTAGAGACCGAAACTAAAAAAAAATTGTATTCATATACTTTGGGTGTTATTGCGAGATGAGGGCCATTTTAAAATCCTTTTAGTGACTGACACGAGCCCCTCCAAGTTTCCATGGATGACAGGAACGATAGGTTCTTAGCAATTTTCTTATAATAAAGTGTTTAGATATACTAACATCTTTCAAGAGATAGATGATCTAGAGTCGATTGTAATAGATTGATTACTTCCTTCCAATGTTCTCATAATTTGACTATGAAAAGACCCCTGATAGACATCCTAGCTCAAGGTCTAGGTCCATTAAGAATCATAAATTTTGGAATACCACTTTCTATATGCCCATGACAAGATTTTACATGGCTTTAAATCTTAAAATAATTCCTTAATATAAGGAGATTCTCCCTTTTTTAGGAAACATTGTTATTCATGAAAATCTTGGATGCTTAAGTAGGTTGAATTTCTTTCTCATTTTGTCCATCTAGAATTATATTTTTTGAATATGATTTATACATGTGATAATATTTACAATATTTTTTCTATTTTTTAAATTTCCTTTTTTTTTGTTAGAACCAATTGGTATTGAACTAATAAGTCTAACATTATGAAGTTTTTTAACAATACGCTCAATCATCATTTATGTAAGTTTCTATGAACCATATTTAAAAAAATAAATTATGAAGAAATATTAACTTAATATATGTTAATACATCCATAAAATAAAATAAATACATAATTATTAATATGATAATGTTAAAAAACATACGTGAATGAGATTATAATATGAGGAAAATTTTATTGACAAAAAAATTTATAAGTTTGCTAATTAGGTAGATTTTGGAATAGGTTTTCCAAAATTTCAATTTAATTATCAATAATTATTAGGTGGATGGATCAAATTTAACCTCCATTGAATATTCTAGAATATTTTTAGTAGTATACACAAATCAATGGTTAAGACTTATCTCCATAGTAGTTATGCTCTTTTTACCCTTTTAATTAAATTAATTAATTAAAAAAATGTGATATGAACAAGTGTTGTATCAAATGAGTTATTGTTTTTTTGGGCGTGTGGTATTGATAAGACATGGTAGATACCCATGATATGGTAAGAAAGTCTATTACATATTAATAATATCCAAGATAAAGTGGGGGTAAATCTCCATGATTAAAAATATTGTTCCATGTTTATATATATATATATATATATATATAATAAAGTCTATTACATATTAAGAATCTCCAAGATAAAGCGGGGGTAAATCTCCATGATTACCGATATTGCTCCATGTTTTATATATATATATATAGATAGATAGATAGATAGATAGATAGATAGATAGATAACTTATAAATTAATTATTTTTGTAATTAATAATAATAGTAATTTAAAATAAAGTTATAATTTAGCTATTTTTATGACTTATCATGAAGTGTTTTGATGTTTCTTTTGGATTGATTTATACCAACTTTTACCAACCATTTAATTTATATGAGTGCTAGTATATTATTTAGTTTGACATTATGTAAAGTTCTTGGTTTGTAATATAGTTTTTAATTAAAAATGTAATTATTTTTTTTGGATTGGACAATAGTGTCTATGTTCTAATAAAGTAACTAGTGTGCGAGAAAAAAAAATAATAATAAAAAAATAAAAATAAATAAAAATAAAAATAAAAATAAAAATAAAATAAAATAAATAAAATTTAAAAAAAAAAAATTAAGAGAAAAAAAAAGGAAGTAATATCTTTCTTTCCATTTCAATCTATGCATCTAATTGTAATTTGCAAATATTTTACAACCAGCTTTATATAGATCATGAAGGCATGCATGTATATTAAAACAAATACACATGTTCATCAACCAAGAGGAGAAAGTATATATTTGTATACATCTTTCACATTTATATCTGAGTTTTCTAATAAATCCATGAAAATTTACTTGATCCATAACTTTAATAACCCTTTAAATGTTTTTCTTTTGTGAAGTGACATAGTCAACAACTAGGGTAGGCTTGTACTTGCATGACATGGGGTCAATTCAACTACTACCACTATAACCTCTAGGCACATAACCTCTCACATGGCACATGTGGCTAGTGAAGAGTTTGAACTAGTAATGTCACATGGAGTTCCTTAATAGTGCACCCTATTGCCAATTGATCTACACCCTATAGGATTCTCATAATTGAAGGGGATGCAGGTGAGCTTTAATCCACTTATGTGCACCTGTGTCACAAGGATATTTAATATAATTTACCACTACTTTATGGTGCCCCATGGTTTCAATCTAGGTACTCATAGGAATTGAACCTTGCACAACAGTAAAAAAAAAAATCCTCACTTTCCAACATTAAATCCAACCTCTTTTTACAATAACCCTTTACATACTAAATTCTAAACAACATTTTAAATAACTAATTCAATTTTTTAATATTAAACTTTCAAGTTTTTACACAATCAAGATTTTACAAGTAAATGGTGAAGGAGATCTATTTATATTGTATATTAAATTTTTTAAAAATATATAATAAATATTTGATTTTAGTTATAACATAATATTTTTATATATATAACCTTTATCTACATCATAATATAATTTCAAAATATCCTTTTAAAATTCCTTGAAATTAAAAAAAATAATAATATGGTAACCCATAAACTACATAAATATTCTCTTTAATTTTTACTAATTAATTTATAAAAGGGGAGGCATTATTATTATTATTATTATTATTATTATTATTGGGTGAGTTTAGGCCTTTGTGGATGAGGTCATGGAACTTGTGGAATTAAACCATTTAAGGGATGCAGTGGCAAGCCTGCCTAGTGTGATTGGATTTTCAATAGAACAAAGGAAAAGGATAAGAATAGTTGTTAACGTTGTTGCAAATCCTTCTATAATTTTCATAGATGAACCCTATTGGACACCTAATCCTCTATGGGTTAGTGTGGAAGCCGAATAGACCAAGGAAGTCCAAGAGACCTTGGGATGTGGAACCCAATGGTCACACCATGTACTATAAATGTATATTTTTTGTTAATAATAAATGTACTCTCATGTTTTATCTTTCATACTCTTTTTTCCATGTGTGTGTTTAACATGGTATCAAAGTAGGCGATATCTTGCCCTGCTCATATTTGAGCCACTTGTTTTATGGCCTTTCTGTGTAGGTCATTTCTACCATCAGTTTTGCATTTCATGAATATTTTCTCAGCTAAATTCTAGCTACAATCTCTACCCACAAATCATTGAACATGTTTCTCTTAATTTTTCTGAGCAAATCAAGTCTATCTCTCTACACATTTTAGAACTATACCTATCATATTTCTGCCTAGGCATTACTCTACCACACTACATCTAACCATTAATATTCTCTAACGCTGACATAAAATATCATTGTTGCTCACCAAGGATTTGAAGAGTTAGTTCATATTCCCTTGAATAGTGTTGGCCTGTGCTGCATATAGTTTTCAAAACCAATCGATATCTACCATTTCTGTCTTGCCATTCTGAGTCTGCTCAGTTGTTTCTCTGTAGTAATCTACTAAAAAAAAAAAAAAAAACACCATTTTGTTCAACTTTTCAGCGCTGAAACAACATGAATGTTACATTGATAGCGATTTTGAGGAGCAGCATCAACTTAGCACTCTCATATTTTATCCTTCATACTCTTTCTGCCATGTGTGTGTTTAACATGGTATCAGAGCACTCGACCCAAGAAAATATGTGTCTATGGTGAAGAAATAGCTAATGAATTGCACTTTCTTTATCATCCCCATTCTTCTGCAAATCGTAATCAAATTATTCTATGCTTCTGCATGAGATTGAACATTTATGAAATCTCCTATGGCAAGTATCACTTTCTCTATTTCAGCTGCAAGTTCTTATGTAGGCGACACAATTAAAGCTTAAACCTCTCGTATAGAGGTGTCGATTATCTGATAGATGGCGAGGGCAATCATGGAGGTCTTTCCAGTACCAGACTGGGCCTGTGTAATAACATCTCTACCATTGATGACAGGCATCACTGCTTTCTGCTGAATGGCCAAAGGCTTCTCGAATCCATACTGGTAAATACCTCGAAGGAGGTCATCACAGATTCCCATCTGATCAAAATCGGAGACTACTTCCACTCCCAGACTCGTTTCAAATATTAGGTTTTCATCATTAACTGTGGTTTTCATCATTAGGGTTCTGCCCTCCATTATTGTTACAGTTCCTACTACCGCTTGTGGCAGCCATTGATTTTAAAAAAAACACACCTACAAAAAATAAAAAAAACAGAAAAAAGCCAATCAATCGCCAACAAATCACCAAAAGAGATCGATATCAATACTCGTCTTGTGTTTCCCTCACATTCATTACAAAATTCGAACGCAAGGTGTTTTGATAAGAGATGCAGCGATAGATACTCGTAAAGTGCAAAGGCAAAGTGAGATGCAGTCGCTCTATGAGAGTCTCATATATGTTGTGGTTGAGAAATTGCATGACTCCCCACTCGTTGCTCACCTCCGCCACCTAACGGCTGATTTGATCTCCTCATCCACAGAATCCCATTCGACAATCTACAACTGATTTGATCTCCTCGTCTGTAGAATCCCATCTGAAAATCTCTTTTCAGGTTGAGAACGCACTCGGTAGGCCTCTCCTACACTAGTCTCACATACTCAGGAGAAATTACAGCCACGCTGCTCAATACAAGGCTCTCCACTTGCACTGGTGCCATGATAATTAGAAACTAGAATTCATAATTCAAGTATCTTGCACTTGAGGCGTGCAATGTTCACAGAGATGCGGTGGTATAAATAGATTGCACACTATAACTACCACTCTTTTATCGAAACTTGGCCGGTGGATGATGTTTCAATAGTCAACATGTACAGGTTGGAGGGAAGCACGTTGAAGGATTGATAATATGTTAGCGGTTGTTATGGCTTCACTGCCATGAGTTCAACTCCTGAATACATTACACCCCTGCCATTCCATTAGTCATATGGAGCAAGTCAATGCCATGAGAAGTTGAAAAGGTATGAGAAAATGTTTAGTTTATAATATTCAACTATTTGAATGCCACAGTGTGTTGTGAGGAGAAAGTTGGGTTGTATCGATTTTGCACAAAATTTTTGATCCTCACTATGATGCTAGACCAAGGTTTATGTAACCAGATTTGATACTAACCTGTTTCAATGTTTTGAGCATAGAGACCATCTATATTAACAATGAAGTTCGAATCTGCCATGGTGCATTGAATGTTTATGTGGTGGATTGAATATCAAAGTCCTTTTAATGATATGAAACTGTATATGGTTGGAGGTGGCATATATATGTGGTAGGTTGTACTATGATAAGAAAGACCTTTTACATATATGTGTCATTATGTGTTGAAGAAAATTGAGGACAAGTTGTATAACGGTTTGGTCTCTTTATAGAGACATTGCCTCATCGCTACAGATTTTTTTAGAAGACTTATATCTAAGCCACTCTATTAATTTTCATTTTTCTCTAGCTTACAAAAAGCAAAGCTGCTTCAGTACTCTTTTGTCGTAGGTCAAAATGGCTTTAATTTATGATGTATTATATTTTTTGAATACTTTGATACAGTCCAATGACAATGGCATGGTAAACATCAACAAAGACACTCTCTGTGACATTCAGACCTGCCTGCATAATGTGCAGGAAAAGATCGATTTTTTGCAGCTTGAATCACAGCTACAACAAGAAGAGCTACATCAAAATAGACATCATTCTAAACCTGTTTTTGTTCAGAACATTGAGAGAACCACCCATCAACAGCAAGTCAATAATGTTACAATTCATTCAGATTTAGTACCCAATAAAGTAGCAGTTGTACATGCAGATGCAGAAGTTCAATCTACACTTTCAAAGCCCATCATTAGACCTTGGGAAGAGCTTGTCCACAACAAGCACAAAACTGGTCTTGGATATAACAAGGATGTGTCCTTTCATATTCCAGACTACTCCAAACCAATCCAATTTCAAAGTGTTGGATTTCTTCACGACGGTTCATCTTCACCTGCTTCTCATGACAGTTCACCTCCAGCTGTTCTAGATTCTACCGCTCTTCCACAACAACAAATTGTGAAATGCCAACACTGTGACCAAGTTGGCCATATGAAAGATCACTATTTTGATCTTCATCGATGTAAGCATTGTCATAAAACCAGTCATTCTTCAAACAGATGCATCAGAAACAAACCTGCTGCAAGAACAAAGATTCATCTTGGATGGATCGCCTCTTGGCAATGGGTATCAATAGCCAAGAAGATATTTTAGTCATATGTCTGAACTTGTTCTAGATCATTGAACAGTCTTGCAGTTGAGTTTTCTCCATCATCTCACCTTGTATCTTACAGGGGGGGATGTTGGTCATCTACAAGCTTCAAAGTCACATCAAGCGAGCCTAAGCCACAACCTATCACACGAGTTTCAAAGTTGTAGGTAGAGACAAAGATGCCCCTAAGCATGCATTCAGTTAGTAATTTGAGACACTTCTTCTAGCAGAAGACTTCAGCTTCTTGCCAGTTTCGGAAGAGTTTCGGGAATAGAATTGGGGACACTTCCTCTAGAAGAAGACTTCATCTTCTTGCCAGTTTTGGAAGAGTTCTAGGAATTGCATTAAGCACTCCAGAGTTGGTGCTAATACTTAAACCATCACAGGGTGAGACCTCCCTTTCATGGTTAAAGGTTTCCCTCTTCAAAACATGAGGAGCACTTCCTCTAGCAGTAGACTTGAGCTTCATGCTAGACTTGGAAGAGTTCTGGTAATTGCACTAAGCGTTCCAGAGTTGGTGGTCATCCTTAAACCACCGCCCTTATACCAACATTTCAGAGAGCACCTTTAGCCTAGTGCTGCCATGCATTTTTGCACATTTTGTATTACAACTCTTTTCCTGGACTCATACATAACCCTCCGGATTAAGGGGGAGAATGTTGGACACTTAATCCTCTAAGGGTTAGTGTGGAAGCCGAATAGACAAAGGAAGTCCAAGAGGCCTTGGGATGTGGAACCCAACGGTCACACCATGTACTATAAATGTATATGTTTTGTTAATAATAAATGTACTCTCATGTTTTATCTTTCATACTCTTTCTGCCATGTGTGTGTTTAACAAAGCCAATTCTGTTTTGGATGCTATAGTAGTTACAATTGTTATATGGATTGTTTGTATTATAGTAGACACTGAAAGGACAGTTGTATGTACCATTCATAATCCCAATATTGACATATTTGAAGCTTTTAATGAGATAAAGCAATGTCTAGATTATATGATAACTTATATTTTTTATTTCAAAGTGGTGATTACTGACCTACTATAATGGGTTCAGTTATTGTTGATGAAAAGAGGATAGAAAGTCATTTAATTTGGGCCACTGTGTCGAATTGTCACAAGATTGTTGAATAATTTGAGGTAACTACTTGCAGAGTCTTGTAGCTAGAAAAGGAATGTTTTTGAACAAAGTACTATCAACTTAGTGTATATATGTGAGTTAATTTTATTACTTTCACCATGCAAATTGCAGGCTATTCCAGGAGTACCAAAGATCAAAGAAAATACAACCTAACTACATGGTTGGAAGTTAGTTCTATTTATTTTGAACATAGTTTGGGGATAGACTTTGCAGAGCATAAAATAAATAAATAAATAAAAATATTCACAAGTAAGCAGTAAATTTTCCAATTTTTTGGCACCAGGATCCTTCTTCTTATAATAGCTAGCATTATAACAAGTCTACAAGATAAAAATATATCCACTTCAAAGTCACATTCTAACATTTCATTCTTTTTCTTGGACATGAAGGTGAAATAGAACCTTGGTTAAAGAACTCAGCACTCCATCTCTGAGAGAAAAATATCTATACTTCGCTACCGAGTACTCATAATCATTCTTCGGACAAATAATGTCATGTGTGTAGAAGAAATGGTGGACTTACTAGCACGATCCCAATTATAATGCTAGTAGGTGATTTTCTATTTGTAACAATCTTTTGTTAAGTCAACACAAAGTTGTATGTACTTAAATTTAACATTGTATGGCATATTAGTACCCAAAACACTTTGAATAGAAAAATCAGCAAAACGAGTGATGTCATATTGTATGATATAAAATCTTCTTAGAAACTAACGACTAGATTACTGTATATCATGGACAACAAAGATGATCTCTTTACCATCTTTGGGGCTTTGTATGGAGCAATGATATTTTTAGTAGTCAACAATTATTCAAATGTGCAACCTGTAGTTTCAATAGAGAGAATTGTGTTCTACAGAGAAAGGGTTGTAGGAATGTACTATGTATTGCCCTATGCTCTAGGTTAGGCTAGTCCTCTATCATTGTTTCATTTTATTCTATACATTCAAAGTCTCCATGTGTGAAATGTTGGGCAAGCATAGTATGGGCCTATAGCATTGCTCATCCAAAAGTAAACTTTGAAGTTCAAATCCTTGGGTCAATATGCTCACATATTGTCACTAGCTCATATTAGTATTATCCGATGCTAAGGGCACCCTTGGGATTTTTGGATGATATTTTTCCCAATTTGGTAAGGTATTGAAAGTTGCTACCTGAATTCCACTATGTTAACACCATTAAGCTAGAATATGGAAACTATACAATTCTCTTTCTATTTATATTTTTTGTCACTTATTCCAATATTATAATCAAATAGGATTCTCGTTTACATATGTAATATTTGATGATTATTTTAACAGGTGATTGATCTTCCTTACCTATCGTTGAGACAATATTGATTTGTGAATTTACCTTTCCTGATTATTCTGATAGAAACCCTACCATACTTTTCTCTAATAAGCAATATAATAGAACTGTTGGATGAACTTATCAAAGAAATTTCATATTCTTCCAAAGAGAATTTGTTTTATTGGCGACCAACAACAAAAAAATATGTCAATAGCCAATTGTGAGTTGCATGTTGATCTACATTGATCATATATGACAAGTCATTTCTAGAAGGTTTCCTTATTGCTTGTGCACTAGATTTTACAAGCATATCTTGAAATTGGCTTTTCCCTAAATCAGTGGTATCCTTAACCATTACTAAACCATTTTAATTTGCAAATAAAGCTATAGAATAGTAAATCACTATGATTTTTATTCCCTAGATCAGTGCTACCCTCGCATTATCAAGACCTAATGACTGCATTCACACTCCATTCTATGCTACATTTCTAAGCCTTTCTTGCATTATGAGTACATCATGTTATCACCGTCGCCGATTAAATCACATTTCACTATAGCTTTTCATCAAATAAGTTATTTACTAAGTTCTAATGCAGAAACTTAATCAGGAACTTCCCATAGCCAAGTATGGCTTTCAATTCAATGCTTTATTGCTACAATGAGCTCTAAGTCCTTGCTATAATACCCAATCTTAACCAATAATCAACGAAATTCACAACACCAAACCTTGTTCACAAATTTTTTCAAATAGTTGGTAGGTACCCTCCGTTCTCCCACTATTAGTTAGATTTGATCAATGAATTAAACTAATAAATGTGAGCATTTAAACAATTTAGGTGACCACCCATAAATTGTTTGCTTGGGTATCCATTTAAGATCCTTCTTGACCATGGATGCTTTTAGGTGAAAATAAACCATCCAATAATGGATGCATCTCCACTACACATTGCATGTCATGTAATTCCTCTATATTGGTAACAACATACAATAATATGTGCAATTAGGATAAGATACCCATGTCATTGTTTGTTAGTATATGATAGACATGTTTGGAAGAGTGAGGGGACAACCATGGCACAACTTGTAATATAAATCCATCGATTAAAACATATGGCGAACCATTATCATATTATAATAATCTTGGAAACATCATGATCCTAATTAATCTTTTGGAATGAGTAAGTTATTTATTGAGTACTTTATGTACCTATTCCTCACTTTATTAAGCTTAATTTTTTCTTAAAGGTAGCACCTATTTTATATGGCTACATTCATTAGGTTATAAATTAATCATTTGGCGCAACTATCCCATAGGGAATATCCCATTATCTAGTACTTGTTTGGATAAGTCAAGTTCGTATTTTAACTTAGCAAAATATTATAGGAATCTATTAGTTTTAAATTGTTATAATTTTGTTTAACGTAGTATATAATTATAACATAATGCTATAATTAATATAAAATAGAGTTATCTGATTATAATGATTATATATAAAAAAGGTTATGTGATAAGGTCAAAATGTATGTAATTTTACATATGTTTTAAGTAAGGAAAGTAGGAAAATGAAGAATTAAAAGCTAAAAAGTAAAAATTATGTTAGTTTATTGTAATAAAGTAGAAGGATAAGCACATATTGGCCATTTGTAAATTATAAGTTATTGTTATATTTGACTTGTAAAATTCTAAAATAAAAATAAACTTAATTTCTATACGTAATGTAATCACTTCCATAAATTATCAAATTATTTATGCTTATAATTAAAGACGTACATAATAATAATAATAACATCTACTTATAATCCTTAAAATTTATAATCATATTTTAATTGTATTTTAACATTAAAACATTATCATATCTTAATGAGTATAACCTTGATATTTATATTAAACTAGGATTTTTTAAAAAGTCGTTGGTAATGAATATGATGGTATCATTGACACTTTTCATCACAATTTTCAATGAACAAGAAAAAAAAAATTCAGTAGGAAAAAAACAGTTTGTTTTAATATTATGGATAAAATAGTACATTCTTATGATTGACATTATGTCCTCATAAACCTTGAGCAATTCACACCATGACTACATTGGGAGGAAGCTTCTCCACTTGCATCCATTTGAACTATTGTCTATAAGTTACAACATAATGAAACTATTTACTCTCAGCCATTTTTGCAATTTACACAGGGTCTAATATGTGGTTTAGAACATTTACATTTCTATAGATCGTAGACTTAATGTATTCTTTTCTTATATGATTTCTATACAAAATTAGATACAAAATTTATACAAAACTTAAAACAAAAAGAAACAGGAATTTTATATGGACTTCTCTGCTATGAAGTTCTGCCTTTTTAAGCTCTCTTCAATGATATATCCCGACACTTTTACATTTTCTACTTCTGTCTCCTCTCCTCACGTTTTCATCATGATGTGCATGCCTTCTTCTGTGTCGTGTAGTCCCTTTTTCTATAATTCATTCGCATATTTGTTATGTGCCCTGCTGATGTGCTTAATGGATGAACTCAGCCAACCTTGTAGGGAAGTTTGTTGAATGTGTTCTTCCTGTTAACATGGTCTATTATACATTTGGAGTCCCATAAAATTTGTACTTGAGGGATATCCAAGAACTTGATAAACCATAATAGTCCCCATCAAGAAACAACTTCTACTTTCATACTTGTTCCTTCTCCCACATACCAGTGAATCCAAAATTTCTGCTCTTCTGCCAATTTTAAGCAAAAGCCACTCCCACATCTTCCTCCTTGAGCTACTCCATCAAAAAACCCCAGCGGATAGTTGTAGAACTAAACTCTCCCCTTCTCTTCCTTCTTCTTTTTACTTTTCTTGGGGTCCTCCATCTGATCTAATACCACCCACTATTCTATGGATTCATAGATTAATTTCCCCCCCTTCCGTTGAGACCAAAATTCAGACAATTTCGATCTTTCCAGATTTCCTAGAAAATGACCAAAGCTACCATTGCTTTTACTCTGACTGCTCCACCATTTTAAACACTCCTCAATTGTATTAAACTGAGTGAAAGGAATCTGCCTCTTGTTTGTGAAGTGTTTCCAAATGCTAACAAATCTATGACAATGTAAAAATAAGTGTTCATTGTCCTCAGAATTATTCCTGCATAGATAGCATATCCCAGGGCCATAGTGGTTCTTCTTTTGTAAGTTTTCCCATGTCAGATTTTTGTTCTGCCATGTTAGCCAGAGGAAGATTACAATTTTAATTGGAATGTTTACTTTCCAAAAACTGTAAAACCAACAATATTCAACATTCAGAATTTCCTTCATGCAAATTTTGAGGTAACAGTCCACCACCTCTACTTCTCCTAAAATCTTCTTCTTTCCAGCCCATGTCATACAATCCCCTTTGTTGTCATAACTTATCCCTACCTCCTTTAATGTTTTTACCAATTGTAGCCAATCCTGTTTATACTGATCAACAAGATTCAGTTGGGAGAAGTCGCGCCATATTGGAATATTTCCATTCCAATCACTGATCAACTGACTTAGGACATAAATGCCTCTTCTATTCAGATGCATTATCAGTTCTACTGTCCCTGGTACACCCTCACCTGCTCCTACAATGCAATCTTTACCCAGTATAACACTGTTACCAGATCTAAAAAATATCATAATATTTTGGAAAAGAATATTCTTGACCTTTAGAAAACCCTTTCTTCCCTATTTCTCCTTGTCTAATCCAAAAGGAGAAATCCTTATTCTTCATATATTTGGATCGGATCAGCTCTCTCCAAATACTTCGACTATTGATACCCATCCACAGTGATTTCAAAATAAGAGCCCATCCAAAGAACTTAAAGTTAAGAATGCTCCAACCACCCAAGATTTTGAGTCTAGTGATCTTTTCCAACTTCACTAAGTATCTAAATGATACTTATTGTTCGTAATTGCACAGGACAAAGAAATTCTATTATTTAATTCGTTTAAAATAATAAAAAAATTCACTTGCTGTTAATTTAAACTTGATCCTTAACCAACACACAAATATTTTCCACCCCACATTAATGTTAATGTTAGTGTGCAATAAAATAAATTCAATTTTTCAATTTGTTTACGTATAATTAATATGAGCGAATCACAACAAACACTTTCAGTGACAGCTACAATCTTTACTCTTCGGCTCTTTTCCACCCCACATTAATGTTAATGTTAGTGTGCAATAAAATAAATTCAATTTTTCAATTTGTTTACGTATAATTAATATGAGCGAATCACAACAAACACTTTCAGTGACAGCTACAATCTTTACTCTTCGGCTCTTTGCTGCAGTTGGCCATAACGACGAGCAAGATGTTGTTCCAACGCCCTTTCGTCAGTCATTTATCAACAGCCAGCGGAATCAGTAAGCGTTTATTCTCATACCATCCTCGTTTAAATTCTTTGATTCTATCAAAATTCTCAATTTCTCCTACCCCGTTCACAGTCAGGTCTTCTGATATCCATAACTTCGTTTCAAATACCAAATCCCTGCAATCCTCGAGACCTTATATTGCTCCATACAGAACGGTATACTCCACAAAACTGCCCTTCGAAAGGGCACCCCAACAACGAAATCTCATCATCCAATCCAATTCAGACAACGCCTCGGAGGACGACTCAGACGACGAAGAGGAGAAGAAGAAGCAGGCCGAGAAACCCAAGGGCCCCGTGGACCCCAAAAAACACAAACCCTTGTTCGACCCCTTCAACGAGAACTCTGTGATTCAGGAGCCCGACGACCCCACAGACCTCCAGGAGGTCTTCCACAAGATGAGAGAGGACAACTTTGTTCAGCAGGCCGTCGAGATGTTCGACGCCCACTCCAAGGACGGGCTAACCCACGAGGCCATGAAGCTCTTTGGATAGATGAAGGCCAAGTCCAGGATGCGAGATGTCGTTGCACAGACTGCCCTCGTGGAAGCCTATGCCAAGGATGGCAAGCCCAAGGACGCGCTCAAGGTCTTCATGATAGGCCTCGGGGTGCTTGCCCAATTCATATAGCTACTCTGTTCTCATTCAGGGGCTGTGCCAGGGTGGAATTCTTCAGGAGGCAGTAAAATATATGCTTGAGATGCTGGGCTATGGCTCGAAAACAAATGATGCCACTTATGTCACTTTGGTGGCTTCCTACTTGAGGGCACAGAAGGCTGATGAGATGCGGCAGCTGCTAGTAAAGCTGAAGGAGAAGGGGTTCGTCGCTGACGACAAGGCAGCTCGGCAGCACATGAAGAGCATGGGTCGGTACAACAGGGTAGTCATGAATATGTTGTTTGGGCAGTATAAGCAAGTGACAGAAAGAATGAAATGCACATATTTCTGAATGATTTTCTGCTCGTAATATTTTTGGCACAATGAATTCCCATCACTCATTTTGCATGCAACTGTGCAGCGAAGAGCATTCTTCTTTATAGAGCAGGGGCAGTGCATGTAATTCCAGTTTTTGAATCTTTTCATAGACTGTTATACTTCCCATCCAATACATGGGTATCCGAAACCTACAGCAACTGACTATTGGTGTTCCGCAGGACGAAGCAGACTGTTATACTTCCCACCCAATACATGGGTATCCGGAACCCGCAGCAGCTGTCGGTGTTTCGGCTTTGGCGCAGGCTAGTTGCGAAGGTAAGCCAAGCTACACATTTTGATTTTCTAAAACACAATATGAGGGGTGATCGCTCGCTGCAGATTTTCTAAATTTTCATGCTTCCCTCCCTGTCATATTTCATTTTAAATTTTGAAATTTCCCGCTTGACTATCTGAGTTTGAAATATATTTCCCTGCATTAACTACGTACGTCAGAACAGTTAAAGTCAAATTGGTGTGGCTATCTAAAAATGGAGCTATCAAAAAATCAATGGTCCATGCAGTAGCATGCATGGACATGGTATGGACGTTAATAATCGATATCGGCATTAATTACCCTAACTCTGGAGCCTCGGGAGTTGGATTGATAAAACCGCCGGAAAATGTATAGACATGTGTAATTATACATCCTATGGTATGGCATGGTGTGATGCACTAAGTCACTAATGATTGCCTTAGTGACTTGTTTTTAAGAATGGCCTATATTAGTTTGTTATAGTTCAACCATTGGTGTGATGCACTAAGCCCCTAATGATTGCTTTATTGACTTGTTTTTAAGAATTGCTTATATTAGTTTTTTATGGTTCAACGATATAAGATATTTAATGCACCCTTTAAGGTTGACCAACAGTATTCCCGGTGACCAGCCTTATTCACAAATACATAACCATGGTATGCCATGTCATTTGCTGAGATGTGATGCGCTGACAAGACCAGCCTACTCAGGGTAGGTATGCATGCCATTAAACATTATGCATGCATGAACATGTTCTATGTAGATTTCGTTTAGGATTTGGCTATGGGCCTATGGCTCAGTTGTCAAGTTACCCCATAATTCGTGCTTATTAGCTTCCAAATTTGAATTAGATATTGGCGCTCAATCAAATTCGAATTTTGATTTTTAAAATCCATTCTTCCCTATTTATTTTGAATTTCTATACCCGTCCCTGCCCTATTTTATTTTATTAGAAATTTGATGAGAAAATACTAGGTGCTGCTCGACCCGGTTTATCATTCTCGCCCTCTCTCTTCACTATCTAGGTTTGGGTGGGCGTTCACCAATACGACTAAGCAATGACTTGTTTCTAAACAAGGCACCTTGGGCCAATGGAGTTATGCAGAGACGTGGCTGGGGCGGCAGGTTGGCTGCCCAGAGCCTTCCGGGAAGTAGCAATGTGATAAACATTTGGAGGTGTGGCCATGAAGGCTCCCTTAGTTTTTGGGTAGAGAGAAAATTTGGTATTAAGCATTAGGATTCCAATACTGTAGATTTATGTTCTTTAAACTGCAGAGTTGTTCCTACAATGACCTCTCAGAGGAGGTCTGCACATGATCAACAGGGTTAAAATGATGTTGTATTCTCGTTTATGGCAATGGTTTTTTTAATGTGTAGTCGGTTGGCCTCATTATCTTACCGTTCCAGAACAAACTTTCAAATGCTATGCCATTTCATTATCCTCTATTGTCTTACTTGCATATAGTACCATATATAATTACAGTTTCAGCCTTGGATTTCTTTTCTGTCAGTGGGATTATTATATTTAACAGGCAACGCATTCCAAAAGAAATTAAATGAAATTCAAGAAGCTAGAAACTGATGCTTTTGATGTCGATGTATAGTTTTTTAAATTTGTTTAAACATTAAAATTAAAATTTAACGATAATCAATGAATTAGGCTCGTCAGATTGACAGATTGACTTGTAATTTCACTAAAATTTTAATGGAAATGTATATTTTTTTAATTGGGTGATAATGTTGGGTAAGATTGTAAATTCTTTAAATGTGTTATTTTTGTTATTTGAAAATGTTTTTAAATGTATAAATAAATTTTGGTTATAGAAAATAAAATTGTACATTCATATTTTATAAATGGTAAAATGTAAATTTATAATTGCAATAAATCTTTATTAAAATTTGGATAGATATAAAAATAAAAATAAAAATGTAGTTAAACTACATTTATTTCATAAAATATAAATGAAATATACTAAATAATATATAAAAAATAAAAAAGTCAATATTGGAAGTAATGCTTCCAAGACTTCCAAATTGTTATAGATTATCATCATCATTCCCTAGGCATCAATCTAGAAGTAATTATTTCCCTATGTATGAGTTGTCTATGAACTATAGATCCACCTTCTTAAGATCTTATCATCTAGAAGTTGGTGATTAACAACTATATATGTAATACGCTATGTGTTCAATAATATATTGTGTGATTTGCGTCGAGTGAAATTCTTTGTGCTCTCTCAATGTTTCTAACATGGTATCAAAGCCTATTCTAGCTTGACTCCTTTAAGGGAAGGCCAGGAAAATGTGAGAGTCATAATAGTTGAATTTTTGTAAATAAATAGAATAAGGTAGAAGATTTGATTGCCTTTATTTTTATTTTTAGTGGATTAAATTATTCTTTTGTGAGGGGTTGTCAATCTATCTGCCTTTGTAAAAGACTTATGGTGGGATCTCTCTTTGTGAGGACTTTGTGAGGACTTTTATTCTGCCTGCTCAAACTGCAATTCAACTTCAAGGAGCACTGTTTTGGAAAAAACAACGGTCATTTCTCCATATCTACAAGTTTAATACCAAGAGGATTCAGGTGTCGTTGCTAAAGCCCAAGGTGGCTATATGAACGATTGTGACCCACAAATACTGTCATGATTTTTTAGCCTCGAGCTTGAAGAAGAAGAATCTAGTGGTTTGGTTTGTGTTTACTGTGTGAAAGTCGCGTGTGTGTCCAGCAAAGATTGATGACTTGCGTATAATTTTATGAGGATTTCCAGCACCAACCAACATCTAGCGTCTAAGAGTTGAAATGGTTCTGCCGACCAGAGTACTGTCATGATTTTGGGCAAATAAACATCTACGACTATGTGAGGAGCCCGCACGTGTACCTACAGATGATCCCTACAAACGATCTATCCGGTTGTGTCCCTGTAGACAATCTATCCTATCGAGTAGTCCTGTCGAGCGATTGCTGAGCCAAAGGGTGTTTTGAAAGTCGTCGAAGTGACCACTGCTTAGGATATATCTGCTCGATTTGTCGATGTGGGATATTTCACCCACAAGGCAATTTCTATTTCATCGACTATAGAATAGTTAATGCCGCCTACATGCAGGAATTTAATTATCGCCCTCCCTCTCGATGATGCTACCTAGATGAGGGTGCTTTCACCCTCTCGATGATGCTATCTAGATGAGCGTGCTTTCACTGAAAAGAGATAGTTAAATGCCTGCATGTCAGGCGGCATTAACTATTCTATAATCGATAAAATAGGAATTTCCCACCCACAGATGCTCTTGATGGGATGTTACTTGAACCAATTCATTATGTCATCAATGACGGCGTTTTCCAATCTATAACGACCATCCTATCATCGCTATTGTTCGACCCAGAGATCCGGAGGCCAAGTCAGAAGATCTGGCAGTCGTGTCATAAGTTGCTGCAGTGGGCTGCGAATTGGTGCTTTCACACGTGGATCTATAGGAGAAGGAAGTGGCAACTGAGAAATTATAGTAAGCAGACGCTCGATGGATTTGTGAGAGAAACCAAGTGCAAATCTACACAAAATCTCCGATATCAATCAATAGATATCAAAATTGTTGCAGCCAGCTAAAGAAAGGAATGAGAATCTAGATCTATTCTGAGAAAGTCATAGACATTTGTTTTCTGAAGAAATCGCGTTTATGCTAGGATTCAAGAACAAGAAGGTGAAATCCTGGTTCCTGTACCTGAGATCTCATTTGCAAAAGTTAATATACTACTGGTTTTTTTGTTGTTTGGGTTCGAGATAGTCAATCGATTACTAGACATCATGATGTGTCATTGCGCATTCAGTTTTTTCTCTTGTTTCAGCGGTTTCTCTTGTCGTTCGCCTCATTCTCTATGAGAATGGCTTTTCATTTGATCATTCATCGAGTTACCATGGTGGTGAATTATATGCGTTAGCAGTGAGCGTTTATTGTTTTAGAATGGAGTCATATGTGTAAATTTTATTGCATTTATGAAGGAAGGTGTCCCACACTACTAGATTTGTGAGATGATCAAATATGCATAATCACAAAGAACAAGATAATTATTCAATAAAATAATGTGGCTTGTCGTGCTGCGTGAGCATTAGACACAGGTAGTTCTTAATAAGGTCAAGTTGGTGTGACCCATCGTGCTCCGCGAGTGTCAGTACAAGTTATTTATACAAGGTCAAGTTGTAGAATTGTCTACTAAAAGGCATTCTTATCTAGGATGTTATCCTAGATGAATGGTGAAGGCCGTGGAGGGTTGTGGATTGGACATATTGTGGCACTTCCATAGGGTGGTTTAGTATCGAGACTAACCCGTTGCACACTGGGAGGTTGAGAAGTGTCAATTCTGCAAAGCACATCAATGATGGTCTGAAGCGGTTATGTCTTAAATGGATCAAGTAGGAATCTCTAAAGTGTAGTGAAGAAAAGAGTTGAAACCCTGAGATTTCAGAGTGGATATGAATGCTAGTGATGACCATATTAGACAAATTTGACAAAGATTCATGCATTGTTGTAATGTGTACCTTTTGGTTTTATCATGCATTAAAGGAGGGTATTGGAAGTAATGCTTCCATGAATTCCGAGTTGTCATAGGTTATCATCATGAGTCCTTCAACGTCAATCTAGTATTTATTTCTCTATGTGTGTGAGTTGTCTATAAGCCATAGATCCACCTTCTTAGGATCTTATCATCTAGAAATTGGTGATCAACAACTATATATGTAATATGTTATGTGCTCAATAATATAGTATGTGATTTATGTTGTGTGAAAATCTTTGTGCTCTCTCAATTTCTCTAATAGACAATAATTAGAATATATTTATTTGATAGAGTGCCATAAAATGCATTTGAAATATTTTTAAGGCCTTCAAACTTTATAAGTTACAAACTCCAAATTTAAAATTTTAAGAAAGCCTTATGAAATTTAGATAAAATTGATGAGAAATATATCAAAAAAGAAGAAAGTCTATATTACATTTAAGTTTATATATATATATATATATATATATATATATATATATATATATATATAAAGATGCCCCCCAACACACACAGATATATATATATATATATATATAAAGATGCCCCCCAACACACACAGAATATATATATATATATATATATATATATATATATATATATGGAAAATCTATTATAACTTAGTTATCAAACCAGAAGTGGGGGATTGCTATTTGCCAATCCAAGATGACTCATCACTATTACTCAATGAAATCCATAATATAATCTAACTATTAATTTTTTTTAATTATATTTTATATAACATTAAATTTTAAGTCAATCTATTAAATAAATGTTTATTATATTTTATTTAATATTAAATTTTATGTGGCATGGATTTCTTTGAATAACAGTGATGAGTCACTTTGGATTGGCAAATAGCAATCCCCCACTTTTGGTTTGATAACTAAGTTATAATAGATTTTCCACACACACACACATATGAACTTAAATGTAATATAGGATTTCTTCTTTTTTGATATATTTCTCATCAATTTTATCTAAATTTCACAAGGCTTTCCTAAAATTGTAAATTTGAAGTTTGTAATTTGTAAAGTTTGAAGGCCTTAAAAATATTTCAGATGCATTTTATGTCAATCTATCAAATAAATGTATTCTAATTATTGAGTGTTAGAAAAATTGAGAGAGCACAAAGATTTTCACACAACACAAATCACACACTATATTCTTAAGCACATAACATATTACATATATAGTTGTTGATCACAAAGTTCTAGATGATAAGATCATAAGAAGGTGAATCTATGGCTCATATAAAACTCACACACATAGGAAAATAACTACTTCTAGATTGATGCCTAGGGACTCATGATGATAACCTATGACAACTTGGAAGTCATGGAAGCATTACTTCCAATACCCTCCATTAATGCTTACATGACAAAACTAGAAGGTAAACATTACAACAATGAATGAATCTTTGTAAAATTTGTCTGATATGGGCATCACTAGCACTCATATCCACTCTGAAATATCATGGTTTCTTCTCTTTTCTTCACCACACTTTTGAGCTTCCCACTTGATTCACTTAAGACATAACCGCTTCAGACCATCGTTAATGTGCTTTGCAGAATTGACGCTTCTCAACCTCCCGGAGCTCAATGGGTTAGTCTCGATACTGAACCATCCTATGGAAGTGCCACCATTTGTTGAATCCATGGTCCTCCGCAGCCTTCAACAATTATCTAGGATAACATTCTGAATATAGAATGTCTTCAACAGACAATTCCACAACTTGAGCTTGTATAAATTATCTTTACTAATGCTCCCGGAGCACAAGGGCTCACACCAACTTGACCTTATTAAGAAATACATGTGACCAATGCTCTCGGAGCATGATGAGTCACATTAGTTTATTGAATAATTGAACTGTTCTTTCTGATTTTGCATATTTGATCATCTCATAAATCCAATAGTGTGAGACACCTTCCTTCATAAATGAAATAAAATTGACACATATGACTCCATTCTAAAACAATAAACACTCACTACTAGCGCATATAAATCACCATCATTCTAACTCCATGAATGATCAAATGAAAATCCATGCTCATAGAGAATGAGACGAATGACAAGATCAACCACTGAAACAAGAGAAAAAACATTAAATGCACAATGAAACATCATGATGTCTAGTAATCAATTGACTATTTGGAACCCAAACAAAAAAACCAGCAATATATTAACATCTGCAAATGAGATCTCATGTACAGGAACCAGGATTTCATCTTCTTGTTCTTGAATCCTGGAATAAATGTGATTTCTTCAGAAAACAAATGTATATGACCTTCTCACAACATATCTAGATTCCTTTCTAGCTGGCTGCAACAATTTTGATATCTACTGATTGAGATTGAAGATTTTGTGTAGATCTACACTTGGTTTCTCTCAAAAATCCATCGAGCCTATGCTTACTATACGTTCGCAGTTACCATTGCCTTCTCCTGTAGATCCATGAATGAAAGCACTAATTCATCGCCCACTGCAGCAAATTTTGAAACGACCTCCAGATCTTCTGACTTGACCTCGAGATCTCTGGGTTGCATGATAGCGATGACAAGAAGATTGTTATAGATTGGAGAATGTCGTCATCAAATACATGAGGAATTGGTTCTGTAACATCCCATCGTGAGGATCTGTGGGTGAAATCTCTGACGTCGAAGAATCACACAGATATATCTTGAGCAGTGGTTACTTCCATGACTTTCACACCATCCTTTGGCTCAGCAATTGTTATGCAACCAACTCACAAAATAGAATAAAATATAGATCAACGACTTCAAAATCAGCCTCTTCAAGGGGGAAACCTCCTTTACAGTACACAAATGAAAAATTCTTGGATGATTCAAATGACAAAACCTCCTTTCTATATATAGTATTCTAAGGGGTCACAATATAATCAAAGTTGACATAACAATAATAATGTAAGGGCACAACAATAACAATAGTGGGCTTCTATGCAGCACAACAATAACAATAAGGGGGCTACACTAATAACAATGAGGGAAAGCACTGGTATTATAGGGACCTAACATGCCCCTCTCCTTCAGAAAAAGTGTTGTCCTCAATTCTTGAGTAGTTCTCGATGATTCTGTATAAAATTCTCATCCTCCTATGTGGAATCTTCCAAGGGTAAGTACTTCCACTTGATCAAATACCCTAAAATTGATCAATTTTGTAGCTATCTAATTCTTTTTTTGTGACTGCTTCAGGTTCCAATATGGGTTTTCCTTCCTCATCAAGTTCTGGAAATATTGTCACCTGTAACCTTCTTTAAGCATGAAATATTGAAAAGTGGGTGCACTCGGGAAGATGTAGGAAGCTCTAATTTGTATGCCATAGTATCAATCTTTTGCAACACCTCGTAAGGACCATAATAATTTAGTGATAATTTATTATCCTTCTTAGATTGCTTGAGGGACATTTGTTTGTATGGTTGTAGTCGTAAAAATACCGAGTCTCCTACATCAAAACTTATTTTGTTGCGATGTTGATCAGCCTGTTATTTCCTTCTATTTGGCACCAAAGTGAGGTTATGCTTTAAAAGTTGGAGAATTTGTTGTTGATGCTCGATGTGATCTTCCGCTGCTTGAACCTTATAATTTTCTTGTAAGGATGATGTGATGGACGGTGGATGCTATCCATAAAGTGCCATAAATTTGGTCATTTTTGCTGCAGTATGGAAGGAAGTGTTATACCACCATTCAGCTAGAGGTAACCACACCATTGTGTATTTTCATAATATACAAAGCAACAAAGATATCATCCCAAATGTTTGTTCACTATTTGAGTTTATCCATCTGAGTGAGGATGATAAGATGAGCTATGAGCTAATTGAGTAACCAGATAAGAAAATAATTTCGTCCAAAATTTTTGAGTGAAAATAGGATCTTTGTCGCTTACAATAATCTTTGGGTTTCCTTGTATCTTTTGAATTGTTTCCATAAATGCAGTAGCAACTTTACTAGCATTAAATGGATGAGATAATGCACAAAAGTGTGCATACTTGGTAAGTCTATCAACTACCACCATGATGATACTCTTTCCTTCGGAATTGGGTAAACCTGTGATAAAATCCATTGAAACCTCCTCCCAACATTGACTTGGAATGGATAAAGTTTGTAACAGACTCAGGGTCTTAATTGTCTCAACTTTATTTTGTTGGCAAACCAAACATTTCGCCACAAACTTTTGAATATCAGATTTAAGGCCATTGCAAAAAAAGTCCTTCTTAACCCTGTGGTATGTTTTAAAAAATCCTGAGTGCCCTCCTAAAGGAGAGGTGTGCAATTCCAAAAGAATCTTTTAGTTGAGTTGGGAATTCTTACAAAGGTACAAGTGATCTTTGTACCATAATGAATCATTATTCTAGCAAAATGTCTCAGATGTACTAGGATCTTGCTGCACTTTTTGAATGAGTGCCCACACTTCTTCGTTATTCTTCCATTCATCCCTTCTTTGGTTATCCAATCTGGTTGGATAATAGAAATAGCACAAAGAAATGCTTCCACATCCTCATCCTTTCTTGAGAGTGCATCTGCAACAAAATTTTTCTTCCCTTTTTGTAGATATATTCAAAGTCATAACTCATCATCTTTTGACCCATTTTTGCTACTCTTCTAAAGATAATCTTTGTTCTAAGAAGTATTTAAGACTATCATTATCTGTTTTTACCTTGAAGTTCCTTCCCATTAGGTAAGGTCGACATTTCTTAAGTTTATGTGGTATTGCCAACATTTCCTTCTCATAAATAGCTTTTTTAAATAATTTCCTTTGATTGGATGAAATTCAAAAGCAATGGGTCTTCCTTCTTGCATTAAAACATCACCAATACCATTTCCTAAGGCATTACATTCCACAATAAAAGCATATGTGAAGTCTAGCATATCTAAGACCAGTGCTTGACACATTGCCTCTTTAAGATGCTCAAAGGCCTTAGTTTTTTATGGAGTCCAAGAAAATGCATCTTTCATCAGTAATGTTGTTAAAGGTGCTTCTATTCTCCCATAATTCTTAACAAAGTTGCAATAATACCCTGTCAACCTGAGAAATTAACGCAAATGCTCTATGGATGTGGGTATTTTCCATTCCTTAATGACTTTAATTTTGTGAGGGTCTACCTTAATGCCTTCATGAGTTACAATATGACCCAGATATTCCACTTCCTGTACTCCAAAGAAACATTTGAAGGTTTTTGCATATAATTGTTTCTCCTCCAATAGCTTAAGCACCCTGTCAACATGTTGAACATGATCCTTCCAAGAATTGTTGTATATTAATATATCATCAAAAACTACTAAGACAAATTTTCTAAGGGCTTGAAAATTGAATTAATCAAACCTTGAAATATAGAAGGTGCATTGGTAAGGCCAAAAGGCATGACCAAAAATTCATAATGACCCTCATGAGTTCTAAATGTTGTTTTTGGAATGTCTCTGGGCTTTATTCTTATTTGATGATATCCTGAACGAAGATCCAACCTGGTGAAGTAAATTGCTCCATGTAATTCATTCAATAATTCATCAATGATAGGAATGGGAAATTTATCTTTAATAGTGAGCTTGTTGAGCTCCCTATAATCCAGACACATGCGCCATGATTCATCCTTGTTATGCACCAATACCACTAGAGCAGAGAAAGAACTTTGAGTAGGTTGAATTATACCAGCCTCTAGCATTATGCAACCATACGTTCAATTTCACTCTTTTTGGCATAGGGATATCTGTAAGGCCTGATGTTAGGAGGAATAATTTCTGGAATCAAATGAATAGCATGATCATGATCACGAATAAGTGGGAGGCCTTTGGGAGTCTCAAATATCTTAGAATGATTGTCCAAGACTTTTTGGAGGTCTGGAGAAATAGATGATTTCGATGTTTGAGCCTCAAGTGAACATAATTGTGCAATTATGCCCCATTGATCTTTATTTAGAATATTTCTCATGCTATTAGAGTTGACTACCTTTCCTCGCTTTCCTGTGATACCCCTTAATTCAAATTTCTTTCCTTCCTAAAAATATTTCAAGAAAAGTTCTTTAAAACTAAAATCTATTGTACCAAAAGATTGTAACCATTGGACTCCTAGTACAACATCAACACCACCAATTGGAATGGAAAGAATTGGAGTATTCAATACATATTCTCCCATAGATAGATTGATATTATAGCACTTTCCTAAGCAATTTATGGTTCCTCCATTTGCAACCATCACTTGACACCCTGATGCTAGATATAGGAAGAAATTTAATTCCTTGGCTATCTTACAATGAATAAAATTATGGGTACTACCCGTATCAATAAACACTATTACCTTTTTCTTCTTGATATGTCCTTCTATCTTGAGAGTTTGAGGAGTGGTAGTTCCTACCAATGCATTGCAAGATATGGTCAGATTCCTGGGGTTGGTTCCTGGTGTATATCTTCTTCTTTTGACATTTCTTGTTCCTTTTCTTCCTCCTCTTCACAATTGATGTAAAATAATTTCTTCTCAACACACTTATGACCTTGAGTGTACTTGTTATCACAATTGTAACAAAACCATTTTGTTCTTTTTCTTCCAATTATTGTGGTGTCAACCTTGTAGGTTGTGGAAGGCTAGGAGCAACCACACTTCCATATTTATAGTTGTGAGTGGTAGACTTCCTTGTTTCAATAATTTTTCTTTCAATTTTTCTTGCCAACATGAATGCCTTCTCCAATGAATCACGTTCCCAAAGGCGAACCTCATCTTGGATGGTATCTTTTAGAGTCCCTATGAGTACGTCAATCCTATGCTCCTCTGGAATATCATTTACCCTTATATTCAACTTTTGGAAGTCATCAATATGCTCCACTATTTAACCCTTTTGTTTGAGATTTATCAATTGGTTAAAGAATGTGTTTCTCTTTGTATCCTCATAACATACTATCATTTCCTCCATAAAAATTGACCAAGTGACAACTTGTTTATGAGAGAAAATCCACTGATACCATACAAACTGATTGGGTTCTAAATATAAAATTGCGATGCGTACCTTTTGTGTGTTTTGCACATTATGGAGATCAAAATATTGCTCCATCTATAGTATCCATGTTACGAGATCCTTGCCATAAAACTTCCTCATATCAATATTTGGAATATGGTGGGTCTTCAATCCAATATTAGAGTCTATGAAATCATGATTAACATTTCTTTTTTTCTCATCGTGAGTTTCCTCTACTACCTTTTCGCCATTAGGAAGCATTTCGTGTAGCAACTTTGCCAAACCTCCCTTCAAACCTCCCATGTCTTTCTTCAAATATTCAATGTTGACTTTTTATTCATTCATTCCATTATTCAAGCCATCAATCTTAGCTTCCATGCCATTCTTCAAACCATCCATCTTAGCTTCTGTTACTTTTTGTGAGAGTGAAATTTGTTGCACCTAGTCTCGTAATTTTTGATATATCATGTTGCATTTCTTCCTCTTCTTCATGAGTCATAGAAGAGCTTTCGGATTTCTTATTGCATGTTTCAATTTTATTTCTCTAGGGTATCAATTAATGATAATTATCCTTCACTATTCCCTTTGAATCACTTCAAACTAATTTTTCAAACAAAACTTATGCAAATTTTAAAAATGACTACACACCTTTTAATTTTTTTATTTTTCTATGTAGGAACTCTATGATGTATCTTGGAAATTTTGGATCTCCAAGGTATAAAATTTCATCTTTTCATAGACTACTAAGTCCTCTTTTCAACCCAACAAGTCTGATCAAGATTAGATTTTTCAAGAAAGAGTTATGCCCAATCTCCCAAAATGACCTCATTGTACACTAGTTTCGTAGAGCAAACTTGTACGAAGTGCCACATGTCACTGTTTCCACCTTCGACCCTGAAAACGATACCCAACAAAATAAATTCTTTCCTCTTTCTATATATTTTTACGAAATTTGAATCTGATGCTCAAAGAGAAAGTTATGACGAGTTTCCCAAGGTCACCTATTTGGGATGGAATTTGGGAGCTTGCAAAATGCCTAACTTCCTCAATTCATATCTCCGAAGATTTTGCAAGAAACGGCTTGAAATCAGGACACAAAGTTCTTCTAGATGTCGTCTCAAATGAGTTTTTTCCATCTTTTTCATCTTCGTAGAAAAAACGTTATAGCGAAATTCAACGATGACATGTTTGAAGCAGCGAAACCGTAGAATCCAAAGCTCTGATACCAAATGTTATGTAACCAACTCACAAAATAGAAGAAAATATAGATCAATAACTTCAAAATCAGCCTCTTAGAGGGGCAAACCTCCTTTAGATTACACAAATAAAAAATTCCTGGATAATTCAAATGACAAAACATCCTTTCTATATATAGGAGTCTAAGGGGTCACAATATAATTAGAGCTGACATAACAATAATAATGCAAGGGTACAACAATAACAATAATGGGCTTCTATGGGGTACAGAATTAAAAATAAGGGCGCTACACTAATAACAATGAGGGAATACACTAGTATTATAGGGACCTAACAGCGATCGCTTGACATGACAGCTCGACAGGATAGATCATTTGTAGGGACATGACATGATAGATCGTCTAGAGGGATTTTATGTAGGGATCATTTGTAGGGACACGTGCAGACTCCTCACATAGATGTAGGCATTTATTTTCCCATATCATGATAGTACTCTGGTCGGCTGAACCATTTCACCTCTTGGATGTTGGATGTTGGTTGATGATGGAAATCCCCATAAAATTGAACGCAAGTCCATAAGCTTTGTTGGACACCCACGTGACTTTCACACAATAAACACACACCAAACCACTGGATCATTCTTATGATTTCCCACACACGAGAAAATGCTTGTCATCAAGCTCAAGGTTGAAGAATCATGACAGTATTTGTGGGTCACAATCATTCATACAACAACCTTGAGCTTTAGCAATAAGGCCTGAATCCTCTTGGTGTTAAACTTGTGGCTATGGAGAAATTCCCACATTTTCTTCCAAAATAGTGCTCCTTGAACTCGAATTGCAGGTTGAGCAAGTAGAAAGAAAGTCTTCACAAAGACAAATAGATCTTACAAGAAGTATTTTGCAAAGACAGATAGATTTGACAATCCCTCTCAAAAGAATAATTTATTCTGCTAAAAATAAAAATAAAGGCAATGAACGCTTCTACCTTATTCTATTATTTACAAAAAATCAACTATTATGACTCTCACATCTTCCTGGCCTTCCCTTGAGGGAGTTAAGCTAGAATAGGCTCCAATACCATGTTAGAAAAATTGAGAGAGCACGAAGATTTTCACACAACAAAAATCATACACTATATTATTGAGAAAATAACATATTATGTATATAGTTGTTGATCACCAACTTCTAGATGATAAGATCCTAAGAAGGTGGATCTATGGCTCATAGAAAACTCACACACTTAGTGAAATAACTATTTCTAGATTGACGCCTAGGGACTCATGATGATAACCTACGACAACTTGGAAGTCATGGAAGCATTACTTCCAATATTGACCTTTTTATGTTTTATATATTATTTAGTATTTTTTATTAATATTTTATGAAATAAATGTAGTTTAACTATGGACATTTTTATTTTTATATTTATATTTATCCAAATTTTAATAAAGATTTATTGCAATTGTAAATTTGAATTGTACAATTTGTAAAATATGAATGTACAATTTTGTTTTCCAAAACCCAAATTTATTTATACATTTAAAAACATTTTCAAACAACATAACTAACACATTTAAAAACTTTACAATCTTACCCAACATTATCACCCAATTAAAAAATATACATTCAAATAAATATAATTAAAAATTTTGTGAAATTACAAGTCAATCTCATAATTTGATTAACCTAATTCATTTATTATCTTTAAATTTTAATTTTAATGTTTAAGCAAATTTAAGAAACTATACATCAGCATCAAAAACATCAATTTCCAGCTTATTGAATTTCATTTCATTTATTTTTGAATGTGTTGCCTGTTAAATATAATAATCCCACTGATGGAAAAGAAAGGCAAGGCTGACAATGTAATGATATATGAGACTATATGCAAGTAAGACAATAGAGTATAATGAAATGGCTTATCATTTGAAATTTTGATCTGGAATGGTGTCAGATTCATAACCTGCAAATTTTCCTATAACCTTATATTCTCTCCATCTCCCATGAAATATTTTGAGGAGACACATAAACAAATATAATATCAATATTATGCTCTCGCCCTATGCACAAAGATCACGACCTCATTACACTAAAAATCTGAGAAAGTTTGGAGATAAATTCAAAGAAAATTTTCACAATCCTACCAATAAAAAATGTATACAACTTGGATGGGTCAGAGGGTATATTAATTTTACTTCCTTTTAGATGAACAAAAATTTAAATGTTTCTCATAGGGATACCTAATTCAATGAATTCAATTGGAAGAAAAGAAGTTGTAATTTTAAATGCAATCCTGATTCTTCCGCCAGGCCTAATTCATTTTAATTGGGCCAGTAATTACATATGCAGCTAAAAAATCGCATCATAAAATAAATGGTTACATAGAAATAAGCCACAACATTAATTCTTCATGATTACAAAAAAATAGTCCAAAGAGTTAATCCATCTTGATAGCAAAATACAAACTATTGCAGACAAATCATTATAATCCAAAAAAAAAAAACAAAGGTGCAAGATGGGACATAGATCTTCATAATAATAGTTATTTGATCCTTCACATGGTAATAATCAAAAAGTTTGAAAAAGTACAAAAGTAGTTTGCACAAAGTTACATGGAAGATAATGAGGCCAATCGACTACACATAAAAAATGAACACTACCATAAATGAGAATACGACATCATTTTAACCCTATTGATCATGTGGAGACCTCCTTTGAGAGGCCATTGTAGGAAAAACTCTGCAGTTTATAGAACATAAATCTATAGTATTGGAAACATAATGCTTAATACCAAATTTTCTCTACCCAAAAACTGAGAGAGCCTTCATGGCCACACCTCAAAATGTAAATTTCACGTTGCTACTCCCTGAAAGGCTCCAATCAACCAACCTGTTCCATCTCAACCACGTCTCTTCATAAATCCATTGGCCCAAGGTACCTTGTTTAGAAGCAAGGCATTTCTTATTCATAATGGTGAATGCCCACCCAAGCCTAGATAGCGAAGAGAGAGGGTGAGAGTGATAAACGAGCTCGGGCAGAACTCAGTATTTGCTCAATGCCCAAACCTACTAGCCCAAATGTAAGAACCCATCCACTTTTTCCTTCAGATTTCTAATATAAAAAAATACAGTAGGACGGGTTTAGAAATTCAAAATAAATAGGGTAGGACTGATTTAGAAATTCAAAATTCGAATTTGAATGAGCGTCATTATTCAATTCAAAATTTGGAAGCTAATAAGCATGAATTATGTGGTGACTTCACAACGATGCCATAGACAAATCATCATTGAAATCTACATAGCACATGTTCATGCCATGCATGATGTTTGATGGCATGCACACCTTCCCTGAGTACGTTTCTCATGTCAGCGCATCACATCTCATCAAACGACATGGGCATACGATGGTTATGTATTTTTTCTTAAGGCTTGCCACTGTAAATATCGTTTCTAGTCTTAAATGGTGCATTAAATATCCTATATCTTTGAACTATGGGAAACTAAAATATATGTATCTATTGATATATTAGTGTTCCTTAAATACATCTGTCCCCATCTATGGCCATCAACCCAGGCATCAATTCATCCCCATCCTTGGTGGACATACCCTTATCATAATATGATGGTCATACATATCATGGGTTTTATGACTTTCCCCAGGGCTTCCAATATATCCCATACTATAGGTTATTTAAGACCCTTAATAGAGCTTGACACTGTACCGTGATATCCATCCATATCTATGCATAACATAAGTCCATCACCATTCCACTATTGCATGTTCTCATTGAATGCGACCCAACAAATATGAAATAAATATATGCAGAATATTGTTCACTTGTTCTTATCTCGGGAAGTGCACCCCTTTTCCCACCATCAACAAGTCGACAACCTACAACAAGTAGACAACCAAATAGCAAACTTAATTTCCTCTAGTCTCTACAACACACGACAACTCAGAAGCAAGCTTCATTTCCTAAATTGCAACAGACCGAGATTTGCAACAGCTGTAATTTTTCCCAAACAATCTGCTTGGAATGTTTGGATGTTTGCCTCCTATGATGTTTGTTTCAAAATTTTCTTCATCAAATGTAATACACTGCTCGGACTAGTTGTAGTTAGTTTCATTAGTGGAATTATTTACAAACATCTACATTAGTAAACAGTGTATAACTCAACAGAAATGGATTGATCAATATTTATATTGAATATTATACAAATTTTTTCCATTCAACATAGAAATATCAATTTGAACCATTAAATTTTGGGGGTGCTTTATATGCTTACCCAGCATAGATCGATAAAAGCAAGTAACACATTGAATTTTATTTTTGGATTAAACACTTCATTTTGAATGGAATACTTGTAAATTTAACAATGCAGAAGATGATAATTTTTTCGGAAAGAAAATTATTATGTTCCATCATGAATTTTAGCCAGTAAAACTGGTCATTACAATGACTGAACTTCTCTATTAATGGCCCAGCTTGTAATTCGTGTAAATGTAATCACGGTTTTCAAACTCATTATCACTATCAACTTCACACTTCTCCTTCTCCACCTCCACACTTTCTCATTGCACACTGCCTCCAATTTTCTAATATGCATACATATTATAACATGATGCCATGGAATTATGTCATAGAAATGTTATGTATTAGCATAGATTCATCACCTTAAATCTATTAAGTTGGGAAGGATTTGGCAAAGAAATTTAATAGGCTTTAGATTTAGGAATATCTTGGATATGTGATAGATAGGATTTTAGTTAAACTAGTTCTAAGTGGTAGCTTAGTTGGTCAAGTTCTCATTGCTAAGTATCTTGTCAATTGGTCATGGGTCAAATCTCCTCGAAGCCTTTGGGATTAAGTCATGCTAGTTTGGCTGGCTAATAAGAGTAAAGTTAAACATTTAAAGGGAATCTTCTTCATTATAATGTGAAAAACCCAAATAACATAGATGCATAGATGTTGTTGCAGGTGAAAATAGTATAACTTCTAATCCTAAAATAGAATTACTTAAACTAAATGTGCATTCCTATCGTTTAAATGTAATCTGCACATTGTAAAATGAAAGGGTGATTTCCTAGCATTTAAACATAACATGCATCATTATAATAAGAAAAAACTCAAACTAACAGACATCTTTCCACATAGACAAAAACACAAAGTATCATATATTCACCAAGGTTGCAGATCACCTGGAGTTTAGCCAAATAATAGTTATTAAAAGTTTATTATTCCTTGCACATTGTAAAATTAAAGGGTTTTTTCCTAGCATTTAAAGGTAATGTGCATCATTATAATAAGAAAAAACTCAAACTAACAAACATCTTTCCACATAGAAAAAAGACAAAGTATCATATATTCACCAAGGTTGCAGATCACCTGGCTTCTTGCCAAATAATAGTTACTAAAAGGGTATTATTCCTTATCTTGGGATGGTCTGCTAATTTGATGGATTGGGTACCAGAACTGGATGTTCATGGCCCTCCATATCTGCTCTGGCCCTCCCAAGACTACATCATTATCTTCAACATTCTAGACTTCAATAACTTCAAAAATTAGTGAATAAACCAACAACAATTTTAGTAAACAAATAAATTCAAGAAATCTACACTTCTTAACTTGTTGCAAATCTCCCAACTTCGATTTACATCGAACATGGAGACTAAATGTCAAATATAATTTAGCTAAATAATTTTTACACTCATTGAGTTAATTGGTTTTTATTTTTACTCTAAGTAAATATTAGAATGGTTTTTTACCAAAAAAATTTATGATAAATTCCACCCAATTACCAGCCCATCTTATTCATGAGCCCAACCCAGCACAACCTATTCAAGAGCCCAATGAAAAAGGTAGAAAGAATTGGGGATTTCTATTTGCAAAGAATAATACCATGAACAAAGCACCTGAATGTTGAAAAAATTGTGGCCCTTCCATCAATACTGTGATGTCCATCCTTATTTATTATGAAACATCTTGTTCCTCGTATGAGCACAAATCTTTGCAGCGTTTTGATTTTACTTTCATAGATTTCTTTATTTATTATTATTATTATTTTATAGAAAAGATAATGGAGTGTTTAAAGTTCATAAAATATTTTTATATATAAGATGAAGAGTTTAGTCTGTGTGGCTAAGCTAATTTGATATAAATTATGATTTCTTATTTAATATTTTTTTAATGTGGAAAATGAAAAGTTTAATGGTCATTGTTAATTAAATTTAAAATAAATTTAGCGCGGGGGATTTTTATATTAATTATTATGTTTAAATGAATAATTTTAAAATAAAATTTAAGAATATTAATTATTATGAAATGTTTAAAATTTAAGAATAATTAAATTTAAAATAAAATTAGAAGGATATTTGGAATTTTTTGTATTTATAAGGAGCCTAGGTAGTATAAAATGAATTATG
The DNA here is from genome assembly GCA_031772625.1 of Pinus tabuliformis. Lineage (NCBI taxonomy): Eukaryota > Viridiplantae > Streptophyta > Pinopsida > Pinales > Pinaceae > Pinus > Pinus tabuliformis. The sequence continues at coordinate 584,017,625 of CM062819.1, read as the reverse complement.
TTCTTTCTTTGGGGTGGTTTCATAGAATGAGAATCCACGTATTTGAAAAACTAATAATAATTAAAAATTAAATTAATAAATTAATATTATATTCCAAAATGTGTTTATATATATATATATATATATATATATATATAATTTTTATTTTTTATTACTTTTAAAAAATTAGATGGTGAAACCTACCTTGTTGGGAGGATTTATAGATATAATGTAAGGAAATTATTTGTTAATAATCAAATTTGTGTATAAAAATTGTCATTGTTGAATTAGAATTTAGGTGATGATGATAAAATTATTGTTAGGCATGTATTACAAATAAATAAATATAAATATTAATTATAAAATATAGATTGATTATAAAGAATTAACTACAATATAAAGTATATATATTATTTTATTTATTTTTAATTTGTATAATAATAATTATAATAGGTTAAAAGGGGTAATAGGCGCTTGGTAGATCTAGATGTGAAATAGATTTACACTGATTTAACTATTATCCATAATTAATTAAATTATAATTATTAATTTTACGTTTTATTATTGTACTTTATTTTGACGTAGTTGAGCATGACATTATATCTCTACCATATTGGGCTGCATGCTTTTTCAATTTAATTTAATTTAATTTTGCATGTGAATTTGTTATGATTTTGGTTTCAAAAACGCATATCTACTCATATTTATCTAGATACATTCAATATATAATACACATTTGCGAAAATATGAAAGATTAGATATAATTTTGTTTATTTAATTGAAGATTATATATTGGTGAATGAAAGCTTGTAGCTAGCCTCATTTACAAAATGAAGTGGCATCTTTTTCAATTTGTTCAGCTTTGCTATTTTTCACAAGTCACATAGCTTAATTAGTAAAGGAGTAAGTGGCCCATAATCCACACATATTTTCTACTAACTAAAGCATTTTTACTTCATTAGCATTGGGACTAGGAACCAAGTTTATTAAAGAAAGAGAGTACTACATAGTTACCGATCAAACGAGAACTATTACCTCAAAACGGGTACTTTAGCCCAAAAATCCAAAAAAAACAACCCAAAAATAAAAAGTGTTGATTTTGCATCACCATTTTTTTTCCGAGTAAATTTACAATATTTTTTGAAAATAACAGTAAAAAACAATGAAATCCATTTTTTTAGGTACAAAAAACACCTTGAAATCGAAAAGTGTTGATGCCAGAATAACGTTTTTTTTTTTTTAGGGTACATTTTCAACACTTTTAATAATGACACCAAAAATAAAATATCATGACTTTGAAAAACTTTAAATTTCCAACGATTTTCAGGCATGACATTAACGATAAAATATCACGTATTTGAAAAGCCTTAAAATTCCAACAATTTTTAAGCATGACATTAAATTTAAAATATCACTTGTTTGAAAAACCTTAAAATCCCAACAATTTTCAAGCATGGTGCTAAGAAAAAATATCTATAACTATTTTCAACCATAACATTAAAGATAAATTATCACGACTTTGAAAAACATTAAAATCTTGACAATTTTTCAACCATGGAATTAAAACCAAAGATTATGACTACAAGACAATCTTATGTTTTCAAAATATTTCAAGCATGACAATATGGAAAAATTTTATGACTAAAGAAACTTTAAAAATGAACACCTAATGAAAAAGTTATTATACCAAGAGTATTTTTTTATAAATGTTAAATGTATTGCAATTTTAAAATCTTAGCCTAAGACAACTTGAGACATTGCAAAAAAAATTTAAAAATCAGCTATCAAGTTGACACGCAGTGTATGTGAGTTCAACCCATTGTAATGAAAACTTAAAGGCCAATCTTGGAATTAACACACTGTGGGGCAGACTCGATTCATTATAACGAGAAATTTAAAATCATTTATCAAATTGCACATAATTGGATCAGGTTGTTAGTCAAGCATCAACACGGACCCTATATATATATATATATATATATATATATATATATATATATATATATAAGAAAACAAAAATTCAAATATTGAAAAAAAATTAAAAAATAATAACAAGTAATGAAACATAAAAAAAAAACGTGACAAAAAAATTCAAATATAAACATATATAATAATGGCATAAAAAAAACTATAAAATGTAAAAAAAATTAACCATACCATGTAAAATTTAAAAAAGAAGAAGAAGAAGAAGAAGAAGTAAAATAAAATGAAAACCAAATAAAAAAATTAAACAATAAAATATAAAAAATATATATATATATATATATATATATATATATATATATAACTTCCCCCATCCACCCCGAGAACCCAACCAGCTAGGGGTGGCAAGGGGATGATTCATCACAAAAAATAAATTAAATATCATAAAATATATAAAAATAAAAATAAAAAACAAAGAAAAACCATAAAAATGTAAAAAGAAAAACATCAAAATTAACTTGTAAAAATGAATTTTTTTAATGATGATGATGATGTCCACTGAGACCAAACTTTGGTCTATAGGACCTAAAGAAACAAATTATTTAGTTTGATTTAAGATTTTATTCCTATGCTCAAAAGGTTTCGAGAGAAGCCTCCCGAGCTCACTGTAATTTTGACAATGTAAAAGGCTAGGAAGGTTAGTATTGAAACAAAGATTTTGAAATTGAGATTTAATGTGGTTGTACACGGGGCACTCTAAGAGGAAGTGATTCTTATCCTCGATGTTCATATTCTCACAGAGATGGCAGAAACTTTCCATCCATGGTGTTTTGGGAACTGCCCAATGACCCATTTCACTATTGAGCTCATAAGAGTTCATTCTAATCTTGGCTATATTAATTTTCGTCTTTGAGCTAGATAAAATAGAGAGATACTTTTAATCTTCTAGGGTGTGGTTGATGACCTCCTTATAATATCTTAATTTTCTTTTAGCTTCTAAATCTTTCTCACATCACATTTTTTCTTTGAACTTATAAGTAACAATATTTTTAATGTTATTAATGTTTTGCAATGCAACATTCTCGTCAATCTCCTAATGGTTTAACCAGGCCCTGGTGTCTTTATATCAACCTCATTTAAGCCTTAGGTGGTTTTGGCTAGAATTTAAAGCTAGCTTAGGAAGTCTATGGTCTCCTATTTTATTGAGTTTGTGCTTGTACAACAGAAGCGTAGCCATAGCTAGGCTCTCGATAGGGGAATGACCCACTTCTATAAGGAGAATATGATAGGGTGTGTTGCTTTTAATTTTGAGGTTATACGTTATAACACGCTTCTGGATTTGCTCAATCTTTCTCCAGGATTCTCTAGAGATGATACAACCCCAAACCTCACATCCATATAAGATAACCGGAGTGACTAAACTTTCAAAGAGGAACTTCTTTCTATCCCACATTACGAGGTTTGTTGTTTTACAATTATTTTCAAGACCAAAATAATCTTTCCATCCCCCATTAATCCTTTTCTCAATGCTATAGTTCCAGTTGAGCTTGTCATGAATATCAATTCCTAGGTACTTGTCGGAAGACACTTCCTCCAAGTTACTATTGTCATATATAAAATTAGCGTAAGTGTGCTTCTTGGATTTGATAATCATAACTTTTGTTTTGTCAGTGTTAACAATCATACCCATGGTAGAGCAGAAATCCTTAAGAAGTATATGTTGCTTATCAAGATCAGATGGGCACCTTGCGAGAAGAACAATATCATCAGTGTAGAGAAGAAGGATGATGACTATCCTAGCTAAGATTGTGCCAACACATCCTACTTCCTCTAAACAACCTTCTAGCTTATCGATGTATATGCCAAATAGGGTAGGGGAGAGGGGGCTACCTTGTTTAACTCCGATATTACACTTAATATATTTCGACCACCCCTCATTGCTCTTTATTAAAATAAATAAACAAAACAAAAAATAAATTAAAATATATAAAACAAAAACAAAAAGTTAAAAAATATATATACTTTAAGAAAAAATAAATAACTATAAAAATGAGAAAAACCCATTTTCTAAAGTTAAAAAGAATAAAAACATCATTTAAAAAAAAGTTAAATAATTACCAAAAAATAAAATAAAATAAAATAAAAAAATAAAAATAAAAATAAATTCAAAACAATTAAAAAAAAAATTAAGTTAAAATTCAAATAAATAATATATATATTATAAAATTTAAATTATATAAAAAAAAGTATTTAAAAATAAAAATAAAAATAAAATAAAATTCAAAACAATTGAAAAAAATAAATAAAATTAAAATTAAAAAACAAATTAAAAAATATCTAAATTTAAAAATTAAAAATAAACAATTTAAAAAAAATTACCACCTCCCCCTCACTCCGCCTAACCCCAACCGCACCCCCTCGCTCCTCCTCCCCTCCGGTACCCCAACCCCCCTCCTCCCCTCTCCTCTCCCCGTCCTCCCCTCCCCACACCACTCGCTCCCTCCACCCAGACCTCCCCTCACCCTCCTTCCCCACTCGCCCACTCCCGCCCCACCCTCTCCCTCACACCCCGGCCCTCTCTGCCTGCCCAGACCCCCAGCCAGCGGCCAAGATGCTGCAGGATGATTCCTGGAATCGTCCTTCCGCTACTTGGTCATTAGCTAGGGTTTTGGGCGGCCGAGGAGGGCTGGGTGGGAAGGTCTGTGGGGTGAGGGAGAGGGGGATGCGGAGGTGTGGGAGGGGAGGCGGAGGGACCGGGTGGGGTGGGGAGGTGACGAGGCAGAGAGGAGAGGGGAGGAGGGAGCCTCGGGTGGCGGAGAGCAGGGGGAGCAAGGTGGGGTTGGGATTGGGTGAGGCGAGGGGGTGAGGTTGGGGTTGGGCAAAGGAGGGGGGAGGGGGTAGTTTTTTTAAAATTGTTTTAATATGTTTTTTTAGTTATTTTTTAATAATTTTTTTTATTCTTTTTTTTTTTTTAATTTTTAAATTTATATTTTATATTTTATATTTTTTAATGCTTTTAATTCTTTTGTTTTTTTTTTAAGTTTGTTTTTAAATTTTTTTTTTTTTTTTTTTGTTTTTAATTGTTTTGAATTTTTTTTTACTTTTGTTTCCTTTCAATGTTTTTTTTGTTTTTGTTTGTTTTTTTAATGTGTTTTTTTTTAATTTTCATAATTAAATTTTTAATTTTTGTTATTTTATTTTAATTTTCCTTTATGTTATTTCTTAATTTTTTATTTTTATTTTTATTTTTATAATTTCATTTTTTATTTTTGTTATTTTCTTTTAATTTAATTTTATGTTATTTTTATTAATTTAATTTCAAAAAATAATTCTTAAATTTTTATTTTATTTTTAACTTTCTTTATTTAAATTATTTAATTTCAATATTCTTTAATTTTTATTTTAAATGTTTTTTTTTTTATTTTTTTTCTTAACTTTTTTTTATTTTAAATTGTTTTGGTAATTATTTTAAGTTTTTTTTTTCCTAATGAGATTTTTATTTTTTATTTGTTTTTTTAACTTAAAAAAATGTTTTTAGATTTTTTTTTAGTTTAATTTGTTTTTCTTTAAATTATATATTTTTTTCTTTTCTCTTTTTTATTTATTTTTTGTTGTTTTCCGTTAATTTTTTATTCAGTTTTTTTACGAGTTAATTGTGGTTTTTTTTTAACATTTTTATAGGTTTTTTCTTTTTTTATATATTTTTTTTTGTATTTGATTTTTTTTTGTCATATTTTTTAGTTTTGTTTTTATGTTTTATTACTAACATGAAAATAACCAACATTTAAAAAAAATTATCCACACTTAATTCATTAAAAAAATTAAAGTGTAAAAAGTAAGACCTCTAAAAAAGATTTAAAGTGTCAAAAATAAGCCCTCTAAAAAAATGTGTTGATGCTACATCAACACGTTTCAAAATCAGCATGAAAATCAATAACATTTAAAAAAATGTCTTGATGTTGCATCAAAATTTTCCAAAATCAACATGAAAATCACTAACATCAAAAAAAATGTTCATATTTGATACGTAAGAAAATTTAAAGTGCCAAAACTATGCTAAAAAAAAAAGTATATTCTGGTATCGCCACTTTTCAAAATCGGGTGATTTTTTGCCACCTCAAAAAAAGGGTACCAGTTCATTTTCTCGTTTGATCAGTAACTATGTTGTAAACTTTGCTTAGATCCTACGATGGCTACCCACAGTTGATGCACCTTCATCCAACAGCCACTCTAGAGGCGCCACTTCTTTTAAGGTACAGGTTAACTTTGACTTTTCCATATTTGAGGGCCAGATAGATGCAAAAAACCGTAGATAAATGGTTAAATTTGTTAGAAGGGTATTTTTCAGTTCATGACTTTTCCAATCAAGAAAAATTTACTTTTGCACTTCTCAAAGTTGCCCCACACGTCAAGAACTATTGGGAAACCTAGTGTGAACAAGAGGACAAGAGGGAATCCTCATTGTTTTCAGCCACACCCACTTGGAATTCTTTCTGAGACGCCATCAGGGAACAAGATTACCCTGTTGGGAGCTATAAAGATAAATACATAAAGTCGATCATGCTACAACAGGGAAGGGACCAATATGTGCCGGAGTTTAAAATTTTTTCCCATGCCCTTGACATGAAGCTGGGTATCAAGAATTCTAAGCAGCATTTGGTACTCAATTACCGCAGTTGTCTACACAAGTACATCGAAGACGAGATGGAGTTCTTGGACATCTCCTCACTCGACATGGAGCACCAATACGCTGTCAAGATTGAGTAAAAGTTTAAACAGAAGAAGACAGACTTTGGATCTCTGAATCCAAAGCAAGGAATAAGTGCCCCCAAACCACAATACTTAGGACAAAGCTAAGGCAGGGTGACCCAGGATAACCCGCTGAAGCTGAAAGAAAAGGAAAAAACCATGAAGACAAAGGACATGGAAAAATGGTGTGAGTTCCATAAGATCTCCACTCACAACAGGAGTGAGTGTCGGGCCAAGTAGTCACTAGTGGTTGAGTTGAACGCTTTTGAATCAGACGCATGTTCCAACTCTTAGTCGGATGACGAGAAGGGGAACGACAAAGGGAAGAAGATCATTGACACAGAGCCAGTGTCATCGTGGCCACCACTAAAATCTAGAAGAATTAGTGTGAAGATCGAGAGGAGGGGGAATGCCTCTTCCACTCACAAATGCGGGTAAAGGGTTCTCCATTATAATTCATTGTTGAAAGCAGGAGCGAATAAAACCTCATTTCAGAAGAGGTCGTGAAGTGGTTGTGCCTACTGACTACATCACATCTACAATCATACACCATCAGGTGGCTTCACCAAGGACGAGATCTCTATGTCAGCCAGTAGTACCGCCTTCCCTACAACATAAAGCCCTTCACATATGAGGTATTGTGTGATGTTGCTCCACTTGAAGTTTGTGATGTATTATTAGGACAACCATACTTATGGAAGTGACATGTACTATATGAGTCTAGACCTCACTTTGTGATTATTACTTTTGGCGATAAGTTGTACAAGATACTAGAGGTAGCCCTGCCTACCACCATCTCTTTGATCACTACAAAGCAATGTAGTAAGATCATTTCCCAGACTAGGAAATTTGTTTTCCTTTTGATTCACCCTTAGGGAAAGAAGAATGTTGTGGCCAAGGATTCCGAACAAGGCCCCTCTACACAGCAGTAGCAGATGGACAAGGTCATGGAGGAGTACAGGACATTTTTCCTTCAACTATAGGGGTACCTATACACTGTTAGGTCAAGCACTCCATCGATCTTACCCCAAGCGCGCTGCTACCCAGCGGACTGATCTATCGACCCTATATTGTGGAGAACGATGATATCAAGAGGTAGATTCAAGCCTTTTTGTAGAAAGGGAACATCTGGATAAGTTCATCTCCTTGTGGGAGCCTGATTATATTGGTACAAAAGAAGGATGAGACTTGGAGACTCTGTATTGAATATCGGACATTGAAAAATATCATTTTCTAGAATAGGTACCCAATCCCACAGATTGATGACCTTCTGGATCATCTCAAGGGGGGGAAATATTTCAACAAGATTGACTTGAAGTCTAGTTATCACCAAGTGTCTACCACACCCTCCGATGTGTGGAAGATTTCCTTCAAATCCAATGAGGGCATTTTCAAATGGTTGGTCATGCCTTACGGGTTGACGAATGCCCTCGCAACCTTCATGAGATTGATGGACGACATCTTGTAACCATTCACTAATGAATTCATGGTGGTGTATTTAGATGACATCTTGATCTTCAACCAGAGTTAGAAAGAGTACCTCAACCATATTCGACAGATCCTTCAAACCCTAAGACAACATAAGTTGTGTGCCAATTTGGAGAAATACACTTCTGGCATGACCTAGGTTCAATATCTAGGGTACATAATTAATGATAAGGGTGTGCATGTGCACCCAACGAATATACAAGTCATTCGGGATTGATCATCCCCAACCACTCTAACTGAGCTCCACAACTTTTTAGGTCTTACCAATTTCTATCGCAGGTTCTCGTTGGGTTTCTCTCATATCACTTGGTCTTTAAGTCAAGTCACCAAGGGCAAAGCAAAAGAAAAGTTATTTTGGTCTGAATCCCATTAGAAAGTGTTTTCTGAGTTGAATCATCACCTTTTCTCTTTAACAAGTCTCACATTACCAGACTTGCAGCAACCATTTAAGATCGAGACATATCCCTCCGCTTATGCTATTGATGTGGTTTTTACTGAGAAATGGCATATCACAGTGAGACACCTTCAGACACAGTTCGAAAGTATCCCACCTATGACAAAGAGATGTATTCCATTGTGTAGGCTTGTTGAAACTGGATGTATTACATTTTGTGGAAGGAAACGATCATCAAAACAAAACACCAACCCCTGCAGTTCATACAAAAACAAGGGAAGTTACAGAACAATCACCATCAGAAATGGTCCACATACCTGCAACAGTTCCATTTGAACATTAAGTACAAGAAGGGAAGCACCAAAAATGTTGTAGATTGCCTCAAGTGACCACCGGTCATGGCGGTGACCACTGTGCTCAACTCTTGTGAGAACGAGAATGCGGGGTGGTCACATCTTTACAAGAGTGATCTAGAATTCAGCAGCACATAGAGGACACTCTTAGAAGGTAAGCAACTTCCAAATTTTCACCTTTAGGATGCATTTTTATGCCACCTGGGACACATATGTGTTCCTTCAAGCGAGTGTGCCAAGATGATTTGGGAGGAGCACTACAGTCGGGTCGCTAGACATTTCAGGGTAGAGAAAACAGTGGTAGTACTACAAAAGTATTTTTATTGGTCAAACCTTCGATGGGATGTTAGGAAGTACATCAGATCATGTATTGCCTATGTCATTGCTAAACCGACCATCAAGAAGCAAGGCCTATATACTCCTCTTCCTACTCCTAGTCGACCTTGGGAATCCATCTCAATGGATTACATGTCAGGATTTTGTTGGAAATAATACTGAGAGGGGGGGTGAATCAGTATTATCAGATCAATCAAACTTTTCAATGCTCAGAAACATATACGCTACTTCAGTTAAGTGAACCAGCGTGTACACGCTACTGTGACTAAGTAAAACAGCGTATAAGAAGAAAACTCACAATTTAGTTAGCTTATTCTTCAGTTAAGTGCATCAGGACATTATTCACCACATTAACAGTAAACATGTGCAGTATAACAGAACAGATCAAAAGCCACACACATGAACACCAAGATATAAGGTGGAAACCCAATGTGGGTGAAAACCACCTGCTGCAAGTTGTCTCTATCTTTCTTTAATATGAAACTTCAGTTTACAATCTTTTGTAATGGTGCAGCCTTATACCAGTACGCAGGCTACAACCTGCAGAAGGCTACAACCTTCTCTCGTTCTCCAAACTTCCTTGGAAGGGAGCTCCAACCCCCTTTGCTCTTGTACTAGCCAAGATACTAGTACGTAGGTGCTGACCTACAATCTTCTTTCTTTCAGGTATCACTTTTCATACATTTTCAGACTTGGATATTCCTGAAGCACAACATTACAATCTGAAGACCACAATTCATTCAATTTCCACAACAGATCATTGAAGCATAAAACAACCAAACTTTGAATCACTGAACCACTGAACCCTGTCAATCACCAGTTACCAGAACACAGAGCAGACTACAGAACTCTGCAGTAACAGTCAGACCCTACTGTAAACCCAAAATCAAGCTTCAAAAGATATACGCTACTTCAATGAGCAAAACCCGCGTATACACGCGCTTTACCGAAGCCAACCTGCGTACAGATCTAAAAATAAACTTTCTCAATTTGCAGCTGTGCCAGACATTAGTTAGACCCAGAACATAATATTGCGACAATATGCAGATACGCATAATCAACCATATCATGATAGTGCATTTCAAACCATTAGATCCCGATCTATCCTTAGATCTAGTCTTCCATCAACCGATGTGATCTCTCCTTGGCTTAGATCAAGCAACCCAGAACCTGCATATCAGATCTCTTTCTCTCTTAGATATTCAAGCCTTGTCGAAAGATGATTTTGCCTAATGATCTTCTTCTCCTTATATAGTCTTAGGCCTAGCTCAATACCAAGAGCCAAAACCATAGTAACACAATACCATCAACTTCAAAACTAGGGATCGACACGCCCGTCGAGACACAATGGTCCGAAATCATAGGCACAACTTCCAAGGACTAACCACCATGGACCAAAGATACTTTTCCACATACACGCGCTTTTTATGAATCCAACTAGCGTGTACACGCGACTTGGGCTTAACGAACTTGCGTATATGAACTTCCTTGGCATGCTGTACTAAGATCTGTCTTCTGATTAAGTTGCCATCACCTGTACCAACCTCTGAGCACCTGTACCATCCTCTGAGTGAGTTGCCATCAAGGACAACACTTGAATCATAATGCCAACAATCTCCCCCTTTGGACTTGATGGCAACCACCACACCAAGTCACTCTCCCCCTTTGACATCAAGGGCAAAGGGCTGTGCTCCCCCTGAGGACATGCTGATACCTCTGCTTGGCTGTGCTGACTCGTGCTCCCCCTGACAGTAGGCCAGATCTGCAAAAGATGTTCTTCAACAAGAACCAAGACTTATACACCATAAGGGACCTTCCTATCACCAAAAGACTCAATACATACATATCAGAAACAACCAATTATATTACAGCATTCATCCCAGGCATAGTGGGGAAACCAACATAGGCCGTTACATGACCTTGACATCATAAAAGAGATATGACAAGAGAGATACATGACATAGAGACAACAGATCTAGACCAAGACTTAGGAAAGGCACCAGCAGCATCTGATAAACATCTTGTTAGATCAGCAACCAGGATTTCTTTCTGAGCTCCTTCTCCTGAAACCAACAACCAAAACATCTGAATGCCAACAATGCTTTATGAGACTTTTAAGCTGCTCCCCCTGAACCTGTGCCTGTTGCACTCCCTGAAACTGTGCCTGAAGAATTCTGACATTCCCATTGCTGTTCAGAACTTCAGAGTTTTCCCTTGCTGTTCAGAACTTCATATACGCGATTTCTCCTGTATAAAACAGCGTATGTACGCGGATATTCTTTCTGCAACAAGCGTCCAACATACACGCAACTTACCCAGCAAGAATCCGCGTATATACGCGGATATCCCTTCCGTAACCTGCGTATACCAACTTTTCTGTAGAACAAACAAACTTCAACAACAGGATGAAGCATCAACTACTCCCAGCTTTTGTCTGAGGTATTCAAAAGTTTCCCTGGGCAGTGGCTTTGTGAGAATATCAGCAACTTGCTCCTTAGAAGGAACATACTCCAACTTGACCTTCTGCTCAAGCACTTGTTCCCGAAGAAAATGGTACTTGATTGGTATGTGCTTGGTCTTTGAGTGCATGACTGGATTCTTTGAAATGCTGATTGCACTTGTATTATCACATAAGATAGAGACAGGTGGAGTGCAAGTGATTTGAAAGTCCTGCAAGGTCTGCATCATCCAAAGAAGTTGTGTGCAACAAGATGCTGCAGCCACATATTCTGCTTCAGCTGTAGATAAGGCAATCGAACTTTGTTTCTTGCTGAACCAAGATACTAATCTGGAACCCATGAAGAAAGCACCTCCACTTGTGCTTTTCCTATCATCCACACTTCCAGCCCAATCTGCATCTGTGTAAGCATGAAGAGTGAGATCTGTATTTCTAGGATACCATAAGCCATAGTTTTGGGTCCCTTGAAGATATTTGAAGATTCTTTTGACTGCCTGAAGATGAGTTTCCTTTGGGTTGGCTTGAAATCTTCCAACCATTCCTACTGCATGTGTAATATCTGGTCGAGTACCTGTCAAATAAAGCAAACTCCCAATCATGGATCTATAAGTGGGTTGGTGAACTGCTGCTGATTCATCATTTGCACTGAGGCTGCATCCTGTAACCATGGGTGTACATACTGGCTTTGACTCTTCCATGCCATATTTCTTCAAGATCTGCTTGAGGTATTTGGTTTGAGACAAGAAGATACCTCCTTCATTTTGTTGGATTTGCAATCCAAGAAAATATGTCAATTCTCCAAGAAGTGACATTTCGAATTCTTTCTGCATAACCAAGGCAAAGTTTTGACTCATAGTCTCTTCATTGCTGCCAAAAATAATATCATCTACATAAACAACAAGAATTAGCAATTTGTTATTTTCAACTTTTATATAGAGATTGCTATCTGCTGATCCTTTTGAAAAGCCTTGTTGGTGAAGATATTTGTCCAACCGATAGTACCAAGCCCTTGGAGCTTGTTTGAGCCCATAGAGTGCCTTTTTCAATCTGCATACAAGGTTTGGATCATTCCCAAGAATGAAACCATCTGGCTGCTCAATATATACTTCTTCTTCTAAGTCTCCATTCAGGAAGGCTGATTTCACGTCCATTTGAAATACCTTGAAGTTTTGAAAGCTTGAGAGAGCAAGGAACATTCGGATGGCCTCTAGTCTTGCCACAGGAGCAAAGGTCTCTTCAAAATCTATTCCTTCTTGCTGTGCATACCCTTTACAAACAAGTCTGGCCTTGTTTCTAATTACTTCTCCATTTTCATTTAATTTATTCTTGAAGACCCATTTTGTTCCTATTACATTCTTATCTTTTGGTCTAGGAACTAATTCCCAAGTGTTGTTCTTTTCGATTTGCTCAAGTTCTTCATCCATTGCTTTGACCCAACATTCATCTTTGCATGCTTCTTTCACATTTTGTGGTTCAATGGAGGAGAATAGAGCCAAGTAGCTTGAAGCTTCTGCAAGTGTCCTTCTTGTTTGTACTCCTGCTTCTTTCTGCCCCACAATCTGAGTTTCTGGATGATTCTTTTGGACATATCTAGATGGAGTCTTCTCTTCTATTCTTGTCTGCTCCTCTGGTTCTTCTTGAGATTCTTCTTCTTCTTGAGGTTCTTCTTCTTCATTATTTCGCCTTTGAGAGTAACCTTCATCTTCTTCAATGTCTTCATGATGAACTTGCCTAGGAATATATCCCTTCTCATCAACCACTATATCAATACTGTCAACAATTCTGCCAAGTCTTTTATTGTAGCACTTGTATGCTTTGCTATGTGGAGAATAACCAAGAAGAATGCCCTCATCTGCTCTAGGTTCAAGTTTGCCAAGTTGCTCATCAGTATTCTTAATATAACATTTGCTCCCAAAGATTTTGAAATGCTTCACGGAAGGAGTTTTACCACTCCAAAGCTCATGAGGTGTTTGAGTGCTGTTTACTCGGACATTTGTTTTGTTAAGAATGATAACAGCAGCATGTGCAGCTTCACCCCAGAAGGTTGCAGGAGTACCTGATTCATCGAGCATAGCACGAGCCATTTGTTGGATAGTTCTGTTCATTCTTTCCACAACCCCATTTTGCTGAGGAGTTCTAGCTGTAGAGAATTCTCTTCTTATCCCATGTTCATCGCAGAAATCGAAAAATTCATTTGATGTGAACTCCCCACCTCTGTCAGATCTGAGGCACTTAATTTTGTGTCCTGATTCATTTTCAGCCAATGCTTTGAAGGATTTGAATTTTTCGAATGCTTCATCTTTGTGCTTCATAAGCCCTAACCAAACAAACCTTGAGAAATCATCAATGAATAATATCAGATATTCTTCTCCTCGAGGTGTCCTTTTCCTAAATGGACCACATACATCTGTATGGACTAGCTCAAGAGGCAAGCTAGCTGATCCTTCCTTCTCTGGAAAGTTAGTTCTGGTTTGCTTTCCAAACTGACAAGATTTGCATATGGTGTTGTCTGGAATTTTGATATCTGGAAGATCGCGAACTGCCTGATATTTGCATGCTTTCCTTATTTGTGAGAAGCTTAGATGTCCCAACCTTCGATGCCATAACCAGTGCTCTTCATCCTTGCTAAGATAGCATTGTTGTTGTCCTTCTTCAAATATGTACAGATTATTTGGAGTTCTTTTGCCTTTGAGAACTGTTTTACCTGTATCAAGATCACGAACAAGACATCCATTCGATCTGAAAATAACCTCGGTTTTTTGATCACACATCTGGCTGACACTTAGTAGATTATGCTTCAATCCATCAACATACAAAACATTTCCAGCCTTGACCTTTTCCTTCAAAGGAGCAATACCTTTTCCTTTTATAGTTGCAGGAGTATCATTTCCAAAAGAAACTTTCTTTCCCTTTTCTAAAGTAGAATAAGATTCAAGTTTTTCTTTATCACCTGTCATATGTTTCGAACATCCACTGTCAATGTACCATAGATTTTCCTGTCCTTCTGCATAAAAAGCTATCCCACATCTTTCTGTCTGAGGTTCCTTTATTCTCCATTTTTTGGTGCTCGTGGCTTGTTCCTTTTTCTCCTGAAACCTGCTCCTGCATTCAGATTCTTTATGACCAAAATTATTGCAAATAGAACATTCAACTTCATTTTCAAGAACCGAAAAGTTGTTATAGGTCCTCTTTGTAATCCCTGTCATACTTCTTTGTTTTTGAGCTTCCCTAGTCATGATTGTTTTATATGCAACACATTGAGCTGCTTTGTGACCAAAGTTATGGCAAGAAAAGCATTGTCCATTGAAGAAGCTTCTGCGGTTATTGAATCTACCAGCCAACTGATTGTAATTTCTATTTTCATCTATTCTTGTGCCAAACTGAGAAGATTTTACCTGTGGTTGGTTGTAGCTTTTGTTCACCTTTAAGAAGGATTGTCCCTGATAGTTTCTGTTTGTAATTCGTCCCTGCTTTACCTGATTATCTTCATTGTTCTTCTGCTCATTTCTTCTTGCTGCATCAAGATAACTTTTTGAGGTGGATGCTTGAGAGGTTTCTCCATTATAGCCCAAACCTGTCTTGTTTAGAGGAGACCGCTGCACATTGATAATCTCATCCAAAGTTTCAGATCCTTTGACAAACTTAAGATTAATAGCTTTTGTTTTCTCAATTTCTTTTCTGAGACCAACAATTTCACTTTCTAGTTTTTCAAGATGTTTTTCCTTTTCATCAATTTGAAATTGCAAAGTATCAATGATCACACTCTTTTCTTCTATGCATCTCTTGAGTCTAGTAATTTCATTATAGAGATTGTCCACATCTACAGCATCCTCATAATCATCATCTTCAAATGCCATTAATAGCTTATATTTATTACCTTGTTCATCTTCATCACTGTTTGATAAGCCATCACTATCTTCATGGGTGTAGTAGCTTTTCTTATTTGCACTTTGTTTCTTATTCCATCTAGCAGGTTCTTTTCCTTTATCCTTATTAGGACATTTTGCAGCATAATGACCTACTCTTCCACAAGCAAAGCATTTGAAAGGTAGCTTACCTCTGAACCTTCCAGCACCCCTTTGAAGATTTCTGACAAAATTTGATTCTTCTTCCTCTTCTTCTGGAACATGGCTTGCCTCATAGTAATCTTCTTTTCCTGATGCCTTAAAAGCAGCTTCCCTTCTGTCTGATGGACCTCCCTTTCTCATTTCATAAGCAGTTAGAATTCCATGTAGCTGAGACATAGTGAGAACTTTGAGATTTTCCTTTTCTTCTATTGCAGATACTTTAGATTCAAACTTGGGGGATAATGATCTTAGAATCTTTTGAACTACTATAGTCTCTTTTACTTCTTCACCCAAATTTTTCATACAATTGACAATCTCATCTACCCGAAGAAAATAATTAGCCACACTTTCATCATTATACATCTTGAGAGTCTCATATTGAATCCTGAGAGTTTGAAGTTTAGCTTGCTTTACCTGTTCATCTCCTTCATAGCTAGTGATCATTTTGTCCCATATCTCTTTTGCTGATTTGAAGTGCATGACCTTCATGAATTCTGTTTGGGATATACTTCCTAATAGAGTACTGACTGCTTTTGCATTTGTTTCATATGTCTTTTTCTCAGCTGGATCTGTAGGAGTAGCTGAAGGAAAAGCATAGCCTGTTTCTACAATGTTCCAAACTTCTGTACCAAGAGATTGAAGATATGCAGTAACTCTTACCTTCCAATAATTGAAATTTGTTCCATCAAAAACCGGTGGCCTGATTGATGCTTCTTTCTCGTAGTTGCTCATGATGAATGATCTACCTTCAAGCGATCAAGCTTCTCTGAAGGACCTGCTCTGATACCAATTGTTGGAAATAATACTGAGAGGGGGGGTGAATCAGTATTATCAGATCAATCAAACTTTTCAATGCTCAGAAACATATACGCTACTTCAGTTAAGTGAACCAGCGTGTACACGCTACTGTGACTAAGTAAAACAGCGTATAAGAAGAAAACTCACAATTTAGTTAGCTTATTCTTCAGTTAAGTGCATCAGGACATTATTCACCACATTAACAGTAAACATGTGCAGTATAACAGAACAGATCAAAAGCCACACACATGAACACCAAGATATAAGGTGGAAACCCAATGTGGGTGAAAACCACCTGCTGCAAGTTGTCTCTATCTTTCTTTAATATGAAACTTCAGTTTACAATCTTTTGTACTGGTGCAGCCTTATACCAGTACGCAGGCTACAACCTGCAGAAGGCTACAACCTTCTCTCGTTCTCCAAACTTCCTTGGAAGGGAGCTCCAACCCCCTTTGCTCTTGTACTAGCCAAGATACTAGTACGTAGGTGCTGACCTACAATCTTCTTTCTTTCAGGTATCACTTTTCATACATTTTCAGACTTGGATATTCCTGAAGCACAACATTACAATCTGAAGACCACAATTCATTCAATTTCCACAACAGATCATTGAAGCATAAAACAACCAAACTTTGAATCACTGAACCACTGAACCCTGTCAATCACCAGTTACCAGAACACAGAGCAGACTACAGAACTCTGCAGTAACAGTCAGACCCTACTGTAAACCCAAAATCAAGCTTCAAAAGATATACGCTACTTCAATGAGCAAAACCCGCGTATACACGCGCTTTTACCGAAGCCAACCTGCGTACAGATCTAAAAATAAACTTTCTCAATTTGCAGCTGTGCCAGACATTAGTTAGACCCAGAACATAATATTGCGACAATATGCAAATACGCATAATCAACCATATCATGATAGTGCATTTCAAACCATTAGATCCCGATCTATCCTTAGATCTAGTCTTCCATCAACCGATGTGATCTCTCCTTGGCTTAGATCAAGCAACCCAGAACCTGCATATCAGATCTCTTTCTCTCTTAGATATTCAAGCCTTGTCGAAAGATGATTTTGCCTAATGATCTTCTTCTCCTTATATAGTCTTAGGCCTAGCTCAATACCAAGAGCCAAAACCATAGTAACACAATACCATCAACTTCAAAACTAGGGATCGACACGCCCGTCGAGACACAATGGTCCGAAATCATAGGCACAACTTCCAAGGACTAACCACCATGGACCAAAGATACTTTTCCACATACACGCGCTTTTTATGAATCCAACTAGCGTGTACACGCGACTTGGGCTTAACGAACTTGCGTATATGAACTTCCTTGGCATGCTGTACTAAGATCTGTCTTCTGATTAAGTTGCCATCACCTGTACCAACCTCTGAGCACCTGTACCATCCTCTGAGTGAGTTGCCATCAAGGACAACACTTGAATCATAATGCCAACAGATTTCGTTCTAGTAAGCATGGAAATGACTATGTTTTTGTGGTTGTCGATAGATTCTCTAAGATGGCCATTCTGGTAGACTGTAAGAAGAGTACTGTAGCAAAAGCCATTGTTAAGCTCTTCTTTGAATGAGTGTGGGTACATTTTGGGATCCCACAATCCATTATCTCAGACAGGGACAATAGATTCCTTAGTACATTTTGGTCAAGTCTCTCGTCGATGTTGGATACCAAGCTCACTAAGTCCATGACTTTCCATCCCCAAATTAATGGCCAAACAGAGGTCAACGGGATGATCGTACAAATTTTGCATATGTATAACTTGAAGCATCCACACACATGGGATGAAAGCTTCCTCTATGTCCATCATAGCTACAATAGATCTCTCCATAGCTCAGCTAGCCACAACCCCTTTGAGGTGGGGTTGGGGTTCTATCCACTATGTCCCATTGATGTGGCCATACCATTTGCAGCTACTCAAGCATATTTGGCTCATGACCAGTCTGAAGTTGATAGGGCTAACAAATTCATTCAATGCATTTAGCACATCTGCTAGTTGGTCCATGAAATATTAAACAGAGCCAATTCTAAGTATAAGCAGCATCATGATCAGAATCAAGTGCCACACGAGTTCCAAGTGGGTGACAAATTTTGGTTACATCTACAGAAGCAGCGCCTTGTTGGGCCCCACCACAAACTTCTTCGACTCTGATATGGTCCTGACACCATCACTAACTTTGTAGGGGAAAATTCTTTCAAGCTTAGCATCCCACCATTCCCTGGCATGCACCCATTGTTCAATGTGGACTGCCTTCGACCATACTTTCCACCATTACTGGACACATTAGACATTGCAGAACCGCTCACGCCAACAGAGTTCAACCCAGACTGCATGGAATAGGCCACAACTGATCGAATCATGGACACACAAATAAATAAAACTCATCAACATAAGACCCAATTGTATCGGGTTGTAAAAGTTGGCTAACTCCTGCACCAAGGAAAGTGGCTCACCAGGGACCAAGTTTAGTAGAAGTTTCCCCATCTCATTGAGGCACTCAATACAATGGGGACCATTGCTTCCTAAGGGGGAAGGACTAATCTAGGTGGATTTTGTTGGCCACTTTGCTATTCCACTTGCACCCCCAATACCATCTCTTTCAATTTTTTTGGTTTCCTTAATTATAGCGCAATTTACTATTTTTGGTCATTTTTTGGGTCCTCAACTTCCGGAGTCGTTTTGAGGCCCTAAATGGCCTTTTTAAGGAAAACAGAGAGATTGAAAAACTCCCAAGGTGGAAAAAGTATTTGTTTTATACCTTCTCCTTGAAATATTCGAAACAAGGGGTTATGATAGACAAATGGAGATTGTATAACAAATTTATGTCCCTAGGAAGTTGATGTACAAATTTACCCAAACGGGGATCACCTTTTTTGTGCTTCATCTCCTAGAGTTAGGTTTTTGGATGTTTAGGGTTTTTCATTGTTTCTAAATAATAAATAGGCCTTTGAGCCTCATTGTAACATGGTCCATAGGAATGTAGCTGCCACATCTCTTCTTAGAGATAAGCTGCCATTGCCCGAGCTAGGTTATTTTTATTTTTGTATGTAAGCACTTTTTAGTTTTTTGATATTAATAAAATGAAGTTTTATTTCTGTTGCATCTCTGTTTATATGGATATTTTTGTATTTTGTTGCGTTCCTACATAAGTCTAGATCAGTGGTATCAAAGTAGTCTCCTCTTTCTCTTCTTTTCTTTGCATGTCCCCAACGAGGCCATGGTATAAGGATTTAGGGCTCGATCTAATTGAACATTTGCAAGAACAACCTCGCAAAACATGATGACCTCCCAGGGTAGAAGAAAATAAGGATGAGGGGATAGAAGAACCTTTCCAAATACTTCTCGAGGAAGCCCTCGAGCGACAGAGGAATGCGATGATGGATAACTTTGCCCAGATCCTTCGACGACTACCCACAGGAAACACATCTTCATCCAACAGCTACTATGGAGGTGCCACTCTTTTTAAGGTATAATTTAACATTGAGATTCCCATATTTGAGGTCTAGATAGATGCAGACATCATAGATAATCGTTAAAGTTTTTGGAAGGGTATTTTTCAGCTCATGATCTTTCCTGTTGGGAAAAAAATACTTTTTCACTTCTCAAAATCACCCCACATGTTAAGGACTGGTGGGAACCCTACTATGAATAAAATGATGAGAGGGAATCCTCACTGTTTTCAGTTGCACCCACTTGGAATTCTTTTTGAGACTCCATCAAGGAACAATATTACTCTGTCAGGAGCTATCAAGATAAATACATAAAGTGGACCAAGCTACAGCAGGGAAGGGACCAAGATGTATCAGAGTTTACAAATGTTTTTCATACCCTTCCCATGAAGCTGGGTATCAAGGATTTTTAGTGGAATTTGGTACTTAAGTACTACAAATATCTACATAAGTACATCGAGGATGACATGGAGTTCCTGGACATCTCCTCACTCAGCACGACGTACCAATGCACTTTCAAGATTGAGAAGAAGTTTAAACAGAAGAAGTGATACTTTGGATCTCTGAATCTGAAGCAAAGAAAAGGAGACCCCAAACCACAGAGCAAAGAACAAAGCCAAGGCGGGGTGACCATGGACAACCCTTTGAAGCCACAAGAAAAGAACAACACCATGAATACAAAGAAGGATAGGGGAAAATGGTGAAATTTCCATAAGAGCTCCACTCACAACATGAGAGAGTTTCAGGCCAAGCAGTCACTAGTGGCCAAGCTAAAGGCTTCTGAATAGGACGCATGTTCTGACTCTCAGTCAGAACCTAACAAAGGGAATGAAAAAGGGAAGCAAATCATTAACATGGAGTGCAATGCCACCGTGGCCACCACTACGATCCAAAATAATGAGCTTGAAGATCTAGAGGAGGGGGATTGCCTCTTCCACTCACAAATGTGGGTGAAGGGTTCTCTGATGCAGTTCATTGTCGACTGCGGGAGCCAAAAGAACCTCATTTCATAAGAGTTCATGATGTGACTGGGACTACTGACTACACCACATCCATAACCATACACCATCATGTTTCTTCACCAAGGACGATATCTCCGCGTCAGCCAGTAATGTCATCTTCCCTACAGCATAAATCCCTTCACATATGAGGTAATGTGTGACTTTGATCCTCTTGAAGTTTGTGATGTATTATTAGGAAAACCATACTTGTGGAAGCGAAAAGTTGTATATGAGTCTAGTCCTCACTCTGTGATAATTACTTTGGGAAATAAGTTGTACAGGATACCAGAGGTAGCCCCACCTAATGCCATCTCTTTGATCACTATAATGAAATGTAGTAAGATCGTTTCCCAAACCAGGAAATTTTTTTTCCTTATGATTCTACCTCAGGGAAGGTTGAAGGTTGTGGCCAAAGCTTCCAGACAGGGCTCCTCCACACAGCAGTAGTAGATGGACAAGGTCGTGGAGGAGTATAGGGATATTTTCACCTCACCTACAGGGGTACCTCTGCACTATGAGGCTGAGCACTCCATCGATTTGACCCTGGGCACACCGCTACACAATGGAATAATCTATCGGCACTTTGTTCTGGAGAATGATGAGATCAAGAGGTATATTTGGGAGCTATTGTAGAAAGTGCACATCAGACCAAGCTCATGACCCTATGGGAGCCTGATTGTATTGGTACAAAATAAGGATGGGATATGGAGACTCTGTATTGACTATCGGGCGCTGAACAAGATCACTGTCTGGAAGAGGTATCCAATCCCTGGATTTATGACCTTCTGGATCATCTAAAGGGGACCAAAAAATTTAGAAAGATTGACTTGAAGTCTGGTCATCACCGGGTTCCTACCGAACCCTTTGATGTGTGGAAGACTTCCTTCAAATCCAAGGAGAGCCTTTTCAAATGGTTGGTCATGCCTTTCGTGTTGACGAATGCCCCCAAAAGATTCATGAGATTGAGGGACGACATCTTGCGACCCTTCACAAATGCATTCATGGTGTTGTATTTAGATGACATCCTTATATTTAGCAGGAGTTGGGAAGAGCACCTCCAACATATTCGACAAGTCGTTCAAAGCCCCTGACAACACAAGTTGTGTGCCAATTTGGAGAAATGCACTTTTGGCATGACCCAGGTTCAATATCTGGGGTACATCATTAATGAGAAGGGTGTGCATCTGCACCCAGTGATGATACAAGTTTGGGATTGGCCAACCCCAACCACTCTAATAGAGCGTCGTAACATTCTGGGTCTTTCCAATTTCTATCGCAGGTTCTCGTTGGGTTTCTCTCATATCACTTGGTCTTTAAGTAAAGTCACCAAGGGCAGAGAAAAAGAAAATTTATTTTGGTCTGAATCCCAAGAGGTGTTTTTTGAGTTGAAGCATCACCTTTTCTCTTCAACAATGCTCACATGACCAGACCTGCAACAACCATTTGAAATCGAGATAGATGCCTCCACCTATGCTATTAGTGTGGTTTTTACTTAGTAGTGGCATATCATAGTGAGACACTTTCAGACACAGTCCAAAAGTATCCCACCTATGACAAAGAGATGGATTCTGTTGTGTAGGCCAGCTGACAATCGAAGCATTACATTATGTGGAAGGAAACGATCATCCACATAGAACACCGACCCTTACAATTCATACAAAAATAAGGGAAGTTGCAGAATGATCGCCATCAGAAATTGTCCACATACCTGCAACAGTTCCATTTGAACATTAAGTACAAGAAGGGAAGCACCAAAAATGTTGTAGGCTACCTCAGGTGACCACTGTGCTCAACTCTTGTGGGAACGAGACTGCATGGTGGTCACATTTTACAAGAGCAATCCATAATTCGGTAGCACATAGAGGACACTCTTGGAAGGTAAGAAAGTTCCAAATTTTCACCTTTAGGATGCACTTTGATGCCACCTAGGACACATCTGTGTTCCTTCAAGCTAGTGTGCCAAGATGATTTATGAGGAGCACTACAATCGGGTCGCTAGACATTTTAGGCTAGAGAAAAAAATGACAATACTACAGAAGTATTTTTATTGGTTGAACCTTTGATGGGATGTTAGGAAGTACATCAGATCATGTACTTCCTGCATCATTTCTAAACCAACCATCAAGAAGCAAGGCCTATATAGTCGTCTGTCTACTCCTAGTCGACCTTGGGAATTCATCTCCATGGATTACATGTCAGGATTTCATTCTACTAAGCATGGAAATGACTGTATTTTTGTGGTCGTCGATAGATTCTCTAAGATGGCCATTCTGGCAGCCTGTAAGTAGAGTATCATAGCAGAAGCCACTGCTAAGCTTTTCTTTGAATGAGTGTGGGAACATTTTTGGATCCCACAATCCATTATCTCAGACTGGGACAACGGATTCCTAAGTACATTTTGGTCAAGTCTCTGGATACCAAGCTCACCAATTCCATGACTTTCCACCCCAAACTGATGGCCAAATAGAGGTCAACGGGATGATCATACACATTCGACGTATGTATAACTTGAAGCATCCACACACATGGGATGAAAGCCTCCCATATGTCCAGAATAGCTACAAAAGACCTGTTCATAGCTCAACTAGCCATAACCCCTTTGAGGTGGGGTTGGGATTCCATCCACTATGTCCCATTGATGTGGCCATACCATTTACAGCTACTCAAGCATATTTGGCTCATGATCAGTCTGAAGCTGACAAGGCTAACAAATTCATTCAGTGCATTTAGCACATCCGCTAGTAGGTCCATGACATATTGAACATAGCCAATGCTAAGTACAAGTAGCATCATGATTAGAATCGGGTGCCACATAAGTTCCTGGTGGGTGAAAACGTTTGGTTACATCTGCAGAAGGAGCACCTCGTTGGGCCCCACCAAAAACTTCTTTCGCTCTAATATGGGCCTTACACTATCACTAACTCTGTAGGGGAAAATGCTTTCAAGCTTAGAATCCCACCATTCCCTGGAGTGCTCCCATTATTCAATGCGGACTACCTTCAACCATACTTTCCACAATTACTGGACAGATTAGACATTGCACAACCGCTCACACCAACAGAGTGCAACTCAAACTGCATGGAATAGGCCACAACTGCTCGAATCATGGACATACAGATCAATAAAACTCACCAACATAAGATCCAATTGTATCGGGTTGTCAAAGATGGCCAGTTCCAGCACTAAGGCAACTCGCTCACCAGGGACTAAGTTCAATAGAAGTTTCCCCATCTCATTGAGGCACTCAACACAATGGGGACGAGGGAAAATTTTAAGAACCACCATAAATTTATATGTATAATAAATGGGCGAATCCCCATGATACATAGGAAAAATGGGAGGTGATTTTATCACTAATATATATATATATATATATATATATATATATATATATATATATATGGCGAATCTCTCACTAGATTGTATTATCTTGTAAGGTCACGGAGAATCTTTCACTGAATTATAAAATCTTGTAAGATCTTGGAAAATCTTTCACTGAGTAATAAAACATTGTTAAGTCTTGGCGAATGTTTTGTTAAAGTATGAAACCATATATGATAATAATACAACATATTCATTAAATTGTAACATACTAACATACATGTTTGGAAAAAAGAAACATAATTTTCACTTCCTACAAACAATGTTGCAAGTTTTAGTGGCCATGTTTGTCATGGTAGGAGAGATTAATGTTTTCTTTACCACTTTTGCCAAGCTATCAAATTTCATTCTTATTCCATAGACTCCAACTGCAAGATAAAAAAAAACACATCAAGTTTGTTTACCCCAACACACCGACAAGTAGCAAGCCCCAACTATATAATATAATGAAGTAGTAGGTATCCCAAAGGCCTGAAGGGGATCTAATGGAAAGAAGTGAACGTTGTCAGAAGCCTTCCAATCAATATATAAATATCTAAATGTAGATTTATTATTATTTTAATTGGAAATCTTCAGTTGAATAATAAAATTTAATTACGTCTCTCCCAATCTAAATTTCTTATTAGCATAATTCACTACCCCCATACCATTTTTAATAGCATTGTAACATGTGGATTAACTTCCTTTTTGGTGCACAATCTCCGCCTTTCAAGACAATATGGTGCAGTGACCCAACCCCTACAGATCATTACGACAAACTGAGAATAGCAGAGAAGATGAAAGGTTGTACAAACCAGCATATTTTTCAAACAACTAATCCGAGATTAGGACCTTAACTTTTTCATGAAGATATCATATTGAGAATGTTTGAAAAATGGTGGGAAATATGGGCAGCAACTATCTCTCTTCTGCAAGGGTGATGTGGAAAGAATTAAGATTTCATTGTTTTGAATCTTTTTTTGTTAAATCAGTAAAACCAATATTAATGGAGATATTAGTATTTTTTACTAAATTTTGTGAAGTGACTAAATGTAGCTAAATAACCATTCACCTTAAGATTTTTTTCACAATATAATTTCCTAAGTCTATTTAATATCTTCATTAACATAAAAACCAAACTATATCGATCTTAACTCCACATCTACCACTCTTAGAGGGATGAAATCTATTTATCCCTTCCAACACTTCGTAGACTCGGAATTAAGATGGATCTAAGCTAATAGAATCTCCCCTTTAAATAGTCTATGCTCACATGAATACCATGGTATTACCATGGGTTATCATAAACCTGGAGCTTATTAGTAATTTATAAAAATTAATAAAATTAATAATATATTTTTATTTTAACCAAGTTAAAATGTTTAAGTGATATTAAATTACAAGATCCATTTTTACTCTTGATCTACCAAGCCTCGAGAGGGATCAAATATGTTTTCACTCTATGTTAGTTTGCATATCACGATATTTGATCCAGAGTAAAGATGGATCTATGCTAGTTTAATTCCCCCCTTTATATAGGTTGCATTCCATGTGAATACCATCGGTCAATACCATGTGCCATCTTTATTTTTATTAATACTAATATTATGGTTAAAAATGTTTTTCTACATGGTATTAATAATAATTTGGCCCATGGTATTTGGCCCATAGGCTTCACCTAAATATAACACATTTTTTGTGTGTTCGTAAATATAAGGTGGCTTATGGAGTAAATATAAAAAATGTTTTATTAATTTACCATAACTCTCATTTATTTATATTTTTATTAATTTATCATACCTCTTTTATAAATATGGTATTTGGCCCATATGATTCGATTAAATAAAACCTCTCTTTTGAGCCTTCTTAAATAGAAAGAGGGTTATGGACTAAATATAGAAAGAGGTTTTATTTATTTACCATACCTATAGTTTATTTATATTTTTATTTATTTACCATACTTTTAAAGTATAAAAAGAGGTTTTATTTATTTACCATAACTCCACTTTATTTATATTTTTATTTATTTACACGCTTGTGTGTTCATAAATATAAGGTGACATATGGAGTAAATAGAAAAAAATATTTTATTCATTTACCATACCTCTAGTTTATTTATATTTTTAGTAATTTACCATACCTCTTTTATAAATATGGTATTTGGCCCATAGGATTCACTTAAACGAAACCTCGTTTTTGAGCCTTCTTAAATAGAAAGAGGGTTATGGACTAAATATAAAAAGAGGTTTTATTTATTTACCATACCACTAGTTTATTTGTATTTTTATTTATTTACCATACCTTTGGAGTAAGTATAAAAAGAGCTTTTATTTATTTACCATACCTCCACTATATTTATATTTTTATTTATAACAATCATAAATACATTTTCTTGAAAATGAGGGCGAAGGGAAGATTGTAACTCCTAATTTCAAGCGCTAAATTTACCTTTTTTTACCCTCTCCCTTAAAATAAGGTGGGCTAACCTCCATACCTAATTTTTTTATAAAATAAATTTGAGGATATTTGTAACAATGTACTATGATACAAAATATTTGCCCAATAAAAATATAAAACCCCTTGATTTAGCCCAAGGGCGAAAATTCACCCCTAAAATTTTCCATGATGGGGACCATTGCTTCATAAGGGGGGAGGATTGATCCAAGTGGATTTTGTTGGCCACTTGGCTATTCCACTTCCACCCCCAACATTGTCTCTTTCGGTTTTTTAGTTTCCTTAATTGTAGCACAATTTACTATTTTTAGTTGTTTTTTGGGTCCTGAACTTCTAGAGCCATTTTGCGGTCCTAAATGACTTTTTTAGTGAAAATAAAGAGACCAAAAAACTCCCAAGGCGACCTACGTATTTTTATTTTTCCCTTCCCTTTGAGATCTTTGAAATGAGGTATTTTGATAGACAAATGGAGATCGTATACCAAAGTTATGACCCTGGGAAGTTGATGTACAAATTTACTCAAATGGGGACCACATTTTTGGCGTTTCATCTCCTAGTGTTAGATTTTTGGACGTTTAGGGTTTTCCATTGTTTCTCAATAATAAATAGGCCTTTGAGCCTCATTCTAATACAGTCCAGAGGCATGTAGCTGCCACATCTCTTCTTAGAGATAAGCTACCATCGCCCTAGCTTGGTTATTTTTATTTCTGTATGTAAGCATTTTTCAATTTTTTTATATTAATAAAATGAAGTTTTATTTCTGTTGCATTTCTGTTTATATGGATATTTTTGTATTTTGTTGCATTCTTGCACAAGTTTAGACCAGTGGTATCAGGGCAATCTATGCTTTCTCTGTTTTTCTTCGCATGTACCCAACGAGGTCATGGTATAAGGAGTTAGGGCTCGATCTAGTTGAACCTTTGCAAGAATAGCCTCGCAAAACATGATGACCTCCCATGGCAGAAGAAAAGAAAGATGAGGTGGTAGAAGAAACTTTCAAAATATTGCTCGAGGAAACCCTCGAGCGACTGAGTAATGCGATGACATATAACTTTTCCTAGATCCTTTCACGACTACCCACAGGTGACACACCTTCATCTAGTAGCTACTTTGGAGGTGCCACTCCTTTTAAGCTACAAGTTAACATTGAGATTCCCATATTTGAGGTCCAGATAGATGCAGACATCATAGATAATGGTTAAATTTGTTGGAAGGGTATTTTTTAGTTCATCACTTTTCCTATTGGGAAAAAATTACCTTTTCACTTCTCAAAACCACCCCGCACATTAAGGACTAGTGGGAACCCTACTGTGAATAAAAGGACGAGAGGGAATCCTCACTATTTCTAGCCGCACCCACTTGGAATTATTTTTTAGACGCCATCAAGGAACAATATTACCCTGTCGGGAGTGTAGGTTCTAACCCCGTACAAAAATTAGTTGCATACGAATTCTAACAGCAAAAAATAAAGAATGCGAGAGCATAAAACATAGAACACGTCTACAGAAAGATTTTCCCCTGGATCCCAAAACTGGGACTTTCAGCTTGATTTTTCATTATGTTCCTTTCAATGTTACAATACATATTTATACATACTAAAGCATCCAATACCATGGACTGAAAACCACCATGTCCAAAACCATGGACTGAAAACCATCGCATAAAAAACCATGGACCAAAAACAATCGCGTCCAAAACCATGTGTGAAAACCATGCACAAAACCATAGGTAGGTCTGCCCAACCTAATATAGGGTCCAAAAAAAAATTTCCCCGCGGCACTGCCCCAAACCCCATAGAAGGGGGCTACCCAGCCCCCTCAAACCCCCTGGACAGGGGGGTTGCCACCCCCTGCTGCGCAATCGAAGAAACGAAGGGGGGGCTCTGCCCCCCCTCTAACCCCCCGATTAACTATGTAGGCTAGTTGTGGAAAGAATATAACACAATCCAACATTCTCTCACTTGTTGTTTTCTTTCCATAGGGGGCATAGGAGAGCTTAGTCATTTATCCAGCCCTACAATGCCCATCGTTTCTCTACACTAAGAGAACTTCTTACAGCTCACAAATTTTTTCAATGCATCTACAGTATTCTTCAAAGTGTCCACCTTTACCAGCAACACCTTTTTTTCTTCTATTATATCCCTCACAAAGTGATACTGAACATCAATGTGCTTTGTCTTTGAATGATAAGCAAGGTTCTTTGCTAAGAGAATTTCACTTTGGCTGTCATAGTCTATCCTTATAGCTCCCTATACTAACCCCATACTTGAAAACAATCTCTACAACGAAACTTCTTCCTTGATTTCATGAGTGGCTGCCATGTATTTTGCCTCTATAGTATATAGTGCCACTACAGATTGTTTCCTACTCATCCAATTGACAGCACCTCCAAATAGGTTAAACATATACCGACTTGTAGATCTTCTTTGATCTAGATCTCCAACACAGTCTCCATCAACAAAGCCATGAATATCCAATACTCTATCCAATCTTGGTCTTCCTTGGTAGCAAAAACCATAATCACTAGTGCCATGCAAATACATGAAAACCCGCTTCCCTGCTGTCCAATGCTCCTTCCCTAATTTTGACATAAACCTGCTCAATACTCCCACTGCATGTGAAATGTCTAGTCTAGTACAGACCATTGCATACATCAAGCTACTGACTGCACTTGCATATGGAACACGAGACATGTCCTCTTCCTCTTCTTGTGTCTTGGGACACTGTTCAGCAGATAACTTTACACCTACAGGAATAGGAACCTTCACAGGTTTACTATCCTGCATATTAAACCTCTGTAATATTGTCTCGACATACTTCCTCTGGTTTAACCAAAGCTTCCTCCTTGCTTGATCTCTCTTAATTTCCATGCCCAAAATATAGTTTGCAGCACCAAAATCTTTCATGTCGAATTTGCGGGACAATTGGGTCTTCAAATCATGGATAATTTCTTTGTCATTTCCAACTAGCAACATATCATCCACATATAAGACCAGATAAATAACACAGTCACCAATTAATTTAAAATACACACGATGATCGACTATGCTTCTGGTGGAGCCAAGTCCCCGTATAAATGTATCAAATTTCTGATACGACATCCTTGGTGATTGTTTTAACCCATAGAGAGACTTGTTTAACTTGCATACAAGTTCTTTCTAACCCTTCATCACAAAGCCTTCAGGTTGCTTCACGTAGATCTCCTCTTCCAGATCCCCGTGAAGAAATGTTGTATTCACATCCATCTATTCTACCTCAAAATCAAAAGCAGGAACAACAGGTAAAAGTAATCTAATAGAAGCTACCTTGACAACAGGAGAAAAAATATCACCAAAATCAATTCCTGACACTTGGGAATAACCTTTTTCTACCAACTGAGCTTTGTATTTCTCCACCTTTCCTTCTGCATTTGTCTTTTTCTTGAACACCCATTTGCTGCCAATGGGTTTCCTTCCAGCCGGAAACTCCACCAGATCCCAAGCCTCATTTTTGTGCAAAGATGTCATTTCATCAACCGGCCTCTTTCCAAAGTTTTCCATCCTCTAAATCTATTGCTTCCTTCACATTTCTAGGATCATCATCAATAACGGATAAAGCAAAATTGGAACAGAAAGCAGATGGACTATACCTTTCTGGCTGCCTTCTTTCTCGAACTGATCTTCTCACATCCAAAGTTTGTGGCTCTTCATCTTCTGATTCCTCCTCTGCTGTAGAGTCTGATTCTTCCTCCTTTAGCTCAAACTCTATCTTCTCAGGTTCCTTTGGTGGGACTTCATGTTTAATAACATCTTTCACCTCTCTGAACACCACATCTCGACTGTAAACAACCTTCCTTGTTAGTGGGTTCCAAAGCTTATACCCCTTTAAACCATCCTTATACCTAATAAAGATGCATTTTTCAGATTTACTATCCAACTTCGTTCTTTTCTCCTTTGGAACATGTACATATGCATCACATCCAAATATCCTCAGACGTGAAAGAGAATGTTTCTTACTAGTACATACCTCCTGTGGAGTCTTATCCTCCAACACGGACGAAGGCGATCTGTTGACCAGGTAACATGTTGTCTCAACCGCCTTTGCCCATAATTCATTTTCTAACCCAGCACTACTAAGCATGCTTCTTGTCCTTTCCATCAACGTCTTGTTCATTCTTTCTACAACTCCATTTTGCTCAAGTGCGTATGGTGTAGTCTTCTTCCATTCTATACCACACTTCTTACATATTTCTTCAAATTCCTTACTGCAAAACTCTCCACCGTTATCTGTCCTCAGCACCCTTATCTTCTTCTTTGTCTCGTTTTCCACCAAAGCCTTAAATTCTTTAAACTTGTCGAAGACTTTAGATTTCTTCTTAAGGAAATATATCCATGATGATACATAGTACACAGACTTACCCAGTGATGGAACGTTCACAGGTCCAAGCAGATCATTGTGCACAAGCTCTAATATTTGTTTTGCCCTCTTACCACTAGAGGGGAAACTTGCCCGATTCTGCTTCCCATATACACAATTTTCATAGAAATCAAAATCCAGAGAGCTATTACTCATACCTTCTACCATACCTTTACCATGAAATATTTGAAGGCCCTTCTCTCCAATATGTCCAAGCCTTTGATGCCACAAAATGGTCTTCTCTCCAGAGACCACTAGATTTTCTGCTTCACTTTAAGGAACCATAGAACTGTTGCACCCATCAACAACAGTGCTACCTTGAAGCTTGTACTGAGTTCCAATACGAACTCCATGCATCAATACCAATGCTTCCCGAACCATCTTGCAGGTATCCTTCTCGAACACTGTTTTTACACCTGCATCATCCAACTTGCTTATAAAAATCTGATTTCTGGCTAATGCAGGAATATGCAGAACACCCGGAAGTGTTCTAACCCTTCCACCTTGCAACTTCAACTTTACTTTTCTATGATTAACAATTATAGCCTTCCTATCATCCCCTAAGAAAACATCTCCACCATCGTATTTCTCATACTCGCAGAACCACTCTCTATGGGGAGTGAAGTGACAGGATGCACCTAAGTCAATCAACCATGCCTCATGATATACATGTGTAGTTGAAGAAGCCAAGTACACATACCCACCTTCATTTGAGGTGGTTTTCCCCTATGCAAAAGGAGCATCATTAGATCCCTTTCCTTTGTCAGGAGCTTTAGATTTACAGTCCCTTTTGCAGTGCCCTTCCTTTCCGCATTTCCAGCAAACCACCTTTACAAGTTTTCCTGGAGATTTAGATCTCCCTCTAGATTTAGATCTTTAACTCGATGACTTATTTTTGTTTCTATTCTGGGAGCATCCTCATATAGACAAGGCATGACCATTCTGGCTCTCCATATTTTCCTGTCTCATCTCCTCCCTCAGTAAGGATGAAATGATTTCATCAAACTGCAAGGCAGTTGCATTGCTACCTATTGCAATAACCAAACTATCTCACGAATCTAGTAGAGAACACAACAAACTGATGCACTTATCTTCATCTGAATTTTTAATATCAACAGATAATAACTGATTTACCAGAGTATTAAATGCGTTCAAATGCTCTATCACTGAGTCTCCATCTTTCATCCTCACATTATACAACTTTTTCTGTAGGAACAGTTTATTCACCAGAGACTTAGATTGGTACAAATTCTGTAACTTGTCCCACAAAGCCTTAGTTGTAGCTTCCCTTGATACATTCAGCAATATTGAATCTAAGACACACAATCGTATTGTTTTCTTTGCCTTCCGATCCAACTTCTTCCATTCTTCATTGAACACTCACATTCGTTTAGTACCCAGATCTACCATGATCCACTAATCTTTATCCACCAATAGATCCTCCATCTTGACTTTCCACAATTCAAAACTCTAACCATTAAATTTCTCGATCTCTATCTTTCCACTGCTCACCATCTTCTTTCACGACCAAAATCGATCCGGTAGATCTCCCATTGAACAGGGTCTACCACAGGCCCGAGCAAAGCCCCTCAGCAATAAAGGCATCCCCTTGAAGCCAAAACAACTCCGATACCAAATGTAGGTTCTAACACTGTACATAAATTACCTGCATACGAATTCCAAGAAGAGAAAATAAACGATGCGAGAGCATAACACATAGAACACATATACACGAAGATTTTCCCCTGGATCCCAAAACCGGGACTACCAGCTTGAATTTTCATTATGTTCCTTTCAATGTTACAATCCATATTTATACATGCCGAAGCATCCAATATCATGGACTGAAAACCATTGTGTCCAAAACCATGGACCGAAAACCATCGCGTCCAAAACCATTGACCGAAAACCATCGCGTCCAAAACCATGGAATAAAAACCATTGCATTCAAAACCATGTGCGAAAACCATGCATAAAACCATAGGTAGGTCTGCCCAACCTAATATAAGGTCCAAAAAAAAATTCCCTTGGGCACTGCCCCAGACCTCGTAGAGTGAGGCCACCCGCCCCCCTCAAGCCCCCTAGACAGGCCCCCCCTGTGACCCCCCCGCTGTGTAATCGGTGCAATGAAGGGGGGGCTCACCTCCCCTCTAACCCCCTAATTAACTAAGTAGGCTATTCGTGGAAAGAATATAACACAACCCAATAGGGAGCTATCAAGATAAATACATAAAGTGGACCAAACTACCATAGGGAAGGGACCAAGATGTACTAGAGTTTACAAATCTTTTCAATAACATTCGCACAAAGCTGGGTATCAAGGATTCTGAGTGGAATTTGGTACCAGGGAAAATTTTAAGGATGGAAATTTATCTTAAAGTTTAGAAACCTTGGCGAATCCCACTAGTCCATAATATGAAATCTATCAAATGTTTGGAGATAGTTTTGTAAAAATACTCAAATTTATAATATTTTTATATAGTTTATATATAATTTTTTGGCAATTTTTAGGGTAAAATAATTTCATTCTATAAAATTTGGGAAAATCATTTTTACAAAAAAATGGAAATTAGCGAATCTTTTTTTTGGAAAAAGTATAGAAAATTAGCCCATTGGCAAATATTAGCCCCTAAAATTTTCCTTGTTTGGTACTCAACTACTACAACTGTCTACATAAGTACATTTAGGACGAGATGGAGTTCCTGGACATCTCCTTGCTCAGCACGTTGTATCGATACACTTTCAATTTTGAGAAAAAGTTTTAACAGAAGAAGCGTTACTTTGGATCTTCGAATCTTAAGCAAAGGAAAGGAGCCCCCAAACCATAGAGAAAAGGACAAAGCCAAGGTGGGGTGACCCCAGACAACCCTTTGAAGCCACAAGAAAATAACAACACCACGAATACAAATAAGTATAGGGGAAAACGGTGAAATTTCCATAAGGGTTCCACTCACAACACAAGAGAGTGCCAGACCACGTAGTCACCAGTGGCCAAGTTG
This sequence comes from Pinus tabuliformis, assembly GCA_031772625.1. Lineage (NCBI taxonomy): Eukaryota > Viridiplantae > Streptophyta > Pinopsida > Pinales > Pinaceae > Pinus > Pinus tabuliformis. Next base: position 583,983,401 of record CM062819.1, on the reverse strand, counting down.
AAGGATTCTAATTAAGACACATGTTCTGACTCTCAGTCAGAACCTGACAAGGGGAATGAAAAAGTGAAGAAAATCATTAACGCTGAGGCCAATGTCAGATTGGCCACCACTAAGATCCAAAATAATGAGCTTGAAGATCTAGAGGAGGGGGAATGCCTTTTCCACTCACAAATGTGGGTGAAGGGTTCTTTGATGCAGTTCATTGTTGACTGCGGAAGCCAAAAGAACCTCATTTCAGAAGAGTTCATGAAGCGACTGGGCCTACCCACTACACCAAATCCATAACCATATACCATCGTTTTTCTTCACCAAGGACAAGATCTCCACTTCAGCCAACAGTGTCACCTTCCCTACACCATCAAGCCCTTCATAGATCAGGCATTGTGTTACGTTGCTCCTCTTGAAGTTTTTGGTGTATTACTAGGAAAACCATACTTGTGGAAGTGAAAAGTTGTATATGATTCTAGTCCTTTCTCCATGATTATTACTTTGGGAGATAAGTTGTACAGGACACCAGAGGTAGCCCTGCCTAATGCCATCTCTTTGATCAATACAAAGAAATGTAGTAAGATCATTTACCAAACTAGGAAATTTGATTTTCTTATGATTGTCCCTCAGGGAAAGTTGAAGGTTGTGGCCATGGCTTCCAAACAGTTCTCCTCCGCACAGTCGTAGTATATGGACAAGGTCGTGGAGGAGTATAGGGACATTTTTGCCTCACCTACAGGGGTACCTCTGCATTGTCAAGTCGATCACTCCATTGACCTGACCCTAGGCACACTGCTACAAAATGGACCGATCTATCGGCGCTCTGTTCTGGATAATGATGAGATCAAGAGGCATATTCAAGAGCTATTGCAAAAAGTGCACATCAGGCAAAGCTCATCACCCTGTGGGAGCCTGATTGTATTAGTATAAAATAAGGATGGTATATGGAGACTCTGTATTGACTATCGAGTGCTAAACAAGATCATTGTCCGTAATAGGTACCCAATCCCACGGGTTGATGACCTTTTGGATCATCTCAAGGGGGCCAAATAATTCGGAAATATTGACTTGAAATCTGGTCATCACTAGGTTCCTATCGAACCCTTCAATTTGTGGAAGACTCCCTTCAAATCCAAGGAGGGCCTTTTCAAATGGTTGATCATGCCTTTTGTGTTGATGAATGACCATGCAACCTTCATTAGATTGATGGAAAACATCTTGTGACCCTTCACAAATGCATTCATGGTGTTTTATTTAGATGGCATCCTTATCTTCAGCTGGAGTTGGGAAGAGCGCCTCCAACATATTCGATAAGTCCTTCAAACCCTCTGACAACACAAGGTGTGTGCCAATTTGGAGAAATGTACGTTTCGCATGTCTCAGGTTCAATCTATAGGGTACATCATTGATGAGCAGGGTGTGCATGTGGACACAACCAAGATACAACTCATTCGGGATCAACTAGCCCCAACCACTCTAATAGAGCTCTGCAGCTTTCTCGGTCTTGCTAATTTCTATGATAGGTTCATGTTGGGGTTCTCTCATATCACATGGCCTTTAAGTCAAATCACTAAGGGCAAAGCAAAAGAATTTTTTTTTGGTCTGAATCCCAAGATAAGAAATTTTCCAAGTTGAAGCATCGCCTCTTCTTTGCACCAGTGCTCAGATTACCAGACCTGCAACAACCATTTGAGATCAAGACAGATACCTCTGACTATGTTATTGGTAAAGTTCTTACTTAGAAGTGGCATATCATAGAGGGACACTTTCAAACATAGTCTGAAAGTATCCCACCTATGACAAAAATATGTACTCCATTGTGCAGGTCTGCAAACAATGGTGTAGGTTTTAACCCCGTACAGAAATTACCTGCATACGAATTCTAAAACACAGAAAATAAACAATGCGAGAGCATAACACATAAAACACATATACACAGAGATTTTCCCATGGATCCCAAAACCGGGACTACCAGCTTGATTTTTCATTATGTTCCTTTCAATGTTATAATACATATTTATACATGCCGAAGCATCCAATACCATGGACAGAAAACCATTGTGTCCAAAAACATGTGTGAAAATCATGCACAAAAAATAGGTGGGTCCGCCCATCCTAACATAGGGTCCAAAACCAAAATTTTTCTGGGGCGCTGCCCTGGACCACATAAATTGGGGTTACAGGTATGCCTCAAACCCCCTGTGACCCCCCCAACCCCGCTACACAATCGGCCCAATGAAAGGGGCCTCCACACCCCCTCTAACCCCCGGTGAACTACGTGGGCTAGTCGCGGAAAGAATATAACACAACCCAACATTCTCCCATTTGTTGTTTTCTTTCCACAGGGGGGGCAGAAGAGATCTTAGTCATTTTTCCAGCCCTAAAATGCCCCTTGTCTCTCTACACCAAGAGAACTTCTCAGAGCTCACATATTTTATCAATGCATCTACAATATTCTTCAATGTGTCCACCTTTACCAGCAACACATTTTTGTCTTCTATCATATCACTCACAAAGTGATACTGAACATCGATGTGCTTTGTCTTTGAATGATATGTGGGGTTCTTTGCCAAGAAAATTGCACTTTGGCTGTCACAGTCTATCCTTATATCTCCCTGTACTAACCCCATACTTGAACACAATCTCTGCAACCAAACTGCTTCTTTGCTTGTATGAGTGGCTGCCATGTATTTTTCCTTTGTAGTTGATAGTGCCACTACAGATTGTTTCTTACTCATCCAACTAATTGCACCTCCAAATAGGTTAAACACATACCCACTTGTAGATCTTCTTAGATCCATATCTCCAGCCCAGTCTCCATCAACAAAGCCACGAATATCCAACATTCTGTCCGATCCTGATCTTCCTTGGTAGCACAAACCATAATCACTAGTGCCACGCAAATACCTAAAAACCCGTTTCACTGATGTCCAGTGCTCCTTCCCTGGTTTTGACATAAACCTGCTCAATACTCCCACTGCATGTGCAATGTCTGGTCTGTACATACCATTGCATACATCAGGCTACCGACTGCACTTGAATATGGAAGATGGGACATGTCCTCTTCCTCTTCTTGTGTCTTGGGACACTGTTCAACAGATAACCCCACACCTACAGGAATAGGAACCTTCACCGATTTACTATCCTGCATATTACACCTCTGCAGTATTGTCTCAACATACTTCCTTTGGTTTAACCAAAGCTTCCTCTTTGCCAGATCTCTTTTAATTTCCATGCCCAAAATATAGTTTGCAGCAGCAAGATCTTTCATGTCGAATTTGGAGCACAATTGGGTCTTCAAATCCTGGATAATTTCTTTGTCATTTCCAACCAGCAACATATCATCCACATATAAGACCAGATAAATAACACGGTCACCAATTAATTTAAAATACACACAATGATCTACTTTGCTTCTAGTGAAGCCAAGTCCACGTATAAATGTATCAAATTTCTGATACCACATCCTTGGTGACTTTTTTAACCCATACAGAGACTTCTTCAACTTGCATACCAGCTCTTTCTTACCCTTCACTGCAATGCCTTTAGGTTGCTTCATGTATATTTCGTCTTCTAGATCCCCGTGAAGAAATGCTATCTTCACATCCATCTATTCTACCCCAAAATCAAAAGCAACAGCAACAATAAAAGTAATCTAATAGAATTTACCTTGGCAAGAGGAGAAAAAATATCACCAAAATCAATTCCTGGCACTTGGGAATAAGCTTTTTCTACCAACCGAGCTTTGTATTTCTCCACCTTTCCTTTTGCATTTGTCTTCTTCTTGAACACCCGTTTTCTGCCAATGGGTTTCTTTCCAGCCAGCAACTCCACCAAATCCCAAGCCTCATTTTTGTGTAAAGATGCCATTTCATCAACCATGGCCTCTTTCCAGAGTTTTCCATTCTCTAAATTTACTACTTTCTTCATAGTTCTGGGATCGTCGTCAGTAATAGATAAAGCAAAATTTGAACAGAAAGCAGATGGACTATACCTTTCTGGCTTCCTTCTTTCTCGAACTAATCTTCTCACACCCGGAGGTTGTGGCTTTTCATCTTCTGATTCCTCCTCTGCTGTAGAGTCTGATTCTTCCTCCTTAAGCTCAAACTCTATCTTCTTAGGTTCCTTTGGTTGGACTTCATGTTTAATAACATATTTTACCTCTCTAAACGCCACATCTTGGTTGTACACAACCTTCCTTGTGACTGGGTTCCAAAGCCTATAACCCTTTAAACCATCCTTATACCTAATAAAGATGCACTTTTTAGATTTACTATCCAACTTGGTTGGTTTCTCCTTTGGAACATGTACATATGCATCACATCTAAATACCCTCAGATGTGAAAGAGAGGGTTTCTTACCAGTCCATAGCTCTTATGGAGTCTTATCCTCCAACGTTGATGAAGGTGACATGTTGACCAGGTAACATGCAGGTCCACCACCTCTGCCTAGAATTCCTATCCTAACCCGACACCACTGAGCATGCTTCTTGCCCTTTCCATCAACGTCTTATTCATTCTTTCAGCAACTTTGTTTTGCTTAGGTGTATATGGAGTAGTCTTCTGTCGTGCTATACCACACTTCTTATAGAATTCTTCAAATTCCTTGCTGTAAAACTCTCCACCATTATTTGTCCTCAGCACCTTTATTTTCTTCTTTGTTTGATTTTCCACGAGAGCCTTAAATTCTTTAAACCTGTAAAAGGCTTCAGATTTCTTCTTAAGGAAATATATCCATGTATTCCTTGAGAAACCATTTATAAATGATACATAGTACACAGACTTACCTAGTGATGGAACCTTCACAGGTCCAAACACATCACTGTGGACAAGTTCTAATATCTGTTTCGCCCTCTTACTACCAGAGGGGAAACTCACCAGATTTTGCTTCCCATATACACAATTCTCACAGAAATCAAAATCTAGAGAGCTATTACTCATACCTTCTACCATACCTTTACCATGAATTATTCGAAGGCCCTTCTCTCCAATATGTCCAAGCCTTTGATGCCACAACATGGTTTTCTCTCCAAAGACGACTATATTTTCTGCTCCACTTTTAGGAACCACAGAACTGTTGCACCCATTAATAACAGTGCTATCTTGCAGATTGTACAAAGTTCCAATTTGAACTCCCCACATCAATACCAGTGCTCCCCGAACCATTTTGCAGGTATCCTTCTCGAACATTGTTTTTACACCTGAATCATCCAGTTTGCTTACAGAAATCAGGTTTCTAGCTAATGCAGGAATATGCAGAACACCTGGAAATGTTCTAACCCTTCGACCTTGCAACTTCAACTTTACTTTTCCGTGTCCAATGATTCTAGCCTTCCTATCATCCCCTAAAAAGACATCACCACCATCATATTTCTCATACTCGCAGAACCACTCTCTATGGGGAGTGAAGTGAGAGGATACACCTGAGTCAATCAACCATGCCTCATGATCTACAAGTGTAATCGAAGAAGCCATGTACACATCCCCACCTTCATTTGAGGTGGTTTTCGCCTCTGCAGAAGGAGCATCGTCAGATCCATTTCCTTTATTAGGAGCTTTAGATTTACAGTCCCTTTTGTAGTGCCCTTCCTTTCCGTATTTCCGGCACACCACCTTTACAGGTTTTCTTGGAGATTTAGATCTCCCACTTGATGACTTATTTTTGTTTCTAGCTCTCCATATTTTTCCATCTCATCTCCTCTGTCAGCAAGGATGAGACTATTTCATCAAACTGCAAGGCAGTTTCATTGCCACCTATTGCAATAACCATACTATCCCATGAATCTGGTAGAGAACACAACAAACTGGTGCACTTATCTTCATCTGAAATTTTAATATCAATAGATGCTAACTGACCTGCCATAGTATTAACTGCGTTCAGATGCTCTATCGCCGAGTCTCCATCTTTCATCCTCAAGCTATATAGCTTTTTCCACGGAACAGTTTATTCACCAGCGACTTAGATTGGTACAAAGTCCCTAACTTGTCCCACAAACCCTTCGCCGTAGTTTCCCCTGATACATTTAGAAATACTGAATCTAAGACACATAATCGTATTGTGCTCTTTGCCTTCCAATCCACCTTCTTCCATTCTTCATTGGACACTCCTATTGGTTTAGTACCCGGATCTACCGTGATCCACTGATCTTTATCCACCAATAGATCCTCCATCTTGAGTTTCCACAACTCGAAACTCTGACCATTAAATTTCTCAATCTCTATCTTTCCACTACTCGCCATATTCTTTCACCACCAGAATTGATCTCGCAGATCTCCCACTGAACAGGCTCTACCACAGGCTCGAGTGAAACCCCTTAGTAACAAAGGCGTCCCCTTGAAGCCAAAACTGCTCTGATTCCAAATGTGGATTTTAACCCCGTATAGAAATTACCTGCATACGAATTCTAAAACACAGAAAATAAACAATGTGAGAGCATAACACATAAAACACATATACACAGAGATTTTCCCCTGGATCCCAAAACTAGGACTACCAGCTTGATTTTTCATTATGTTCCTTTCAATGTTATAATACATATTTATACATGTCAAAGCATCCAATACCATGGACCGAAAACCATCGCGTCCAAAAACATGTGCGAAAATCATGCACAAAACCATAGGTGGGTCTGCCCATCCTAAGATAGGTTATAAAACCAAAATTTTCTGGGGTACTGCGCTGGACCCCATAAAGTGGGGTTAAAGCACGCCTCAAACCCCTTGTGATCCCACCCCCCCGCGCTACACAATCGGCGCAACCAAGGGGGGCTCCGCCCCCCCTCTGAGCCCCGGGTTAACTACGTGGGCTAGTCGTGGAAAGAATATAACACAACCCAACAAATGGAAGCATTACATTATGGGGAAGGAAATGGCCATCTACATAGACCACCGACCCCTGCAGTTCATGTAGACATAAGGGAAGTTTCAGAATGATCATTTTCCAAAATGGTCCACATACCTGCAACAGTTCCATTTGAACATTATGTACAAGAAGCGAAGCACCAATAATGTTGCAGACTGCCTCAACCGACCACCAGTCATGGCGTTGACCACTTTTCTTGACTCTTGTAGGCATGAGACTGTGCGGTCACTGTATCTTTACAACAATGATATAGAATTCAGAAGCACATACTAGACACTCCTAGAAGGTAATCAAGTTCCAAATTTTCATCCCCACGATGCACTGTTACGCCACCTCGGACACATCTGTGTTCCTTCAAGTGAGCTTGGAAAGATGCTTTAGGAGGCGCAATACACTTAGGTCACTGGACATTTCAGGGTAGAGAAAATAGTGGCAGTACTGCAGAAATATTTTTATTGGCGGAACCTTCGATGGGATGTTGGGAAGTACATCGCATCTAGCATTGCCTGTGCCATTGCCAAACCGGACATCAAGAAGCAAGGTCTATATACTCCTATGCCTACTCCTAGTCGACCTTGGGAATCCATCTCCATGGATTACATGTCGGGCCTTCCTTCTACTAAGCATGGAAACAACTATGTTTTTGTGGTCTTCGATAGATTCTCTAAGATGGCCATTTTGGCGGCCTGTAAGAAGCGTATCACAACAGAAGCCACTACTAAGATCTTCTTTGAATGAGTTTGGCTACATTTCGTGATCCCAAAATCCATTATCTCAGATTAGGACAATAGGTTCATAAGTACATTTTGGTCAAGTCTCTGGTCGATGTTGGATACCAAGCTCACTAAGTCCACGACTTTCCACCCTCGGACTGATGGCCAAGCAGAGGTCGTCTATAGGATGATCGTACACATTATTTACATGTATAAATCCAAGCATCCACCCACATGGGATCAAAGCCTCCCCTATGTCCAACATAGCTACAACAAATATCTCCATAGCTCAACTGGAAACAACCCCTTTCGGGTGGGGTTGGGATTCCATCCACTATGTCCCATTTATGTTGCCATACCATTTGCAGCTACTCATGCAGATTCGGCTGATATCCAATCTGAAGCTGATAGGGCTAACAACTTCATTCAATGCATTCATCACATCCACGAGGAGCTCCATAACATATTGGATAGAGCCAATGCTAAGTACAAACAATGTCATGATCAACATCGGCTGCCACACAAGTTCCAGTGGGTGAAAAAGTTTGGTTACATCTACAGAAGGAGCGCCTCATTGGGCCCCACCGCAAGCTTCGCCTGCTCTAATATTGGCCTTACACCATCACAAAGGCTATAGCAGAAAATGATTTCGAGCTCAACATCCCACCATTCCTTGGTATGCACCCAGTGCTTAATGTGGACTGCCTTCGACCATACTTTCCACCATTATTGGACACATCAGACATTGCAGAACAACTCACAACAACAGAGTTCAACCCATACTACATGGAATAGGCCATAACTGATCGGATCATGGACACACATATCAAGAACACTCACCAGCAAAATATCCAAATGTATCGGGTTGTCAAAGATGGCCAACTCCTGCACCAAGGCAAGTGGCTCACTAGGGACAAAGTTCGGTCGAAGTTTCCCCATATCATGGAGGCACTAAATGCAATGGGGGAGGACTGATCCAAGTGCATTTTGGTGGGCAACTTCTTATTCCACTTGGATCCCCAACACTATCTCTTTCATTCTTTCAGTTTCCTTAATTTGAGCACAGTTTACTATTTTTGGTAGTTTTTCAGGTCCTGAACTTCCGTAGTCGTTTTGAGGCCCTAAATGACGTTTTTAGGGAAAGCAGAGAGATTGAAAAAGACCTAAACATTATAATAACTTTTTTTCAGCCTTCTCTTCAAGATCTTTGAAATGAGGTATTATGATAGCCAAACGGAGATCATATTCCAAAGCTACGACCCTGGAAGTTGATGTACCAATTTACCCAAATGGGGCCCATAGTTTTCGCGCTTCATCTCCTACCATTATTTTTTTGGATGTTTAGGGCTTTCCATTGTTTCTCAATAATAAATAGGCCTTTGAGCCTCATTGTTGTAGAAAATCTTGTAGATTCACAAGCTCATGCAATGTACTAAAGCATAGGACAAGAATCTACTTTTACTTTGAATCAGCGGAAGCCAATCAATCGATGAAAACAATATGAACAAGAAGAACATAAATCAATGGCACATAACACATGATGTATCTGGGGAAAGTCACTGCTCAAAACCCCTCTATATGTATTGCATATATCAAAAAATGTGAGTGAAGATACAAAGCTTGTTCTCACTAGAATAATTCCGCACAAGTATGCTCAACGCTCTCAGCTCTCAAGCTAAATCCTTAGCCTATTCAGCAGCTCTCCAATCCTCTAATCTCTTGCAATCCAAACATAGGATCAATCTTTGATGCATGCATGATATTTACAATGCAATAAATAATACCACTAATAGTACACTATCCCTGCACTCTAGTCTCAACCTGGTCTTTCGCTGAGCTGTCATGCATGAGTTTCTCATGAGGTAATCTTCAATTAACTGGAGTAGCACTAGTGGATGCATCAGTGCACCAACTGACTGTTATTCCTCTATTAGTTCCAAAACAATTTAGAACTAATTTAACTGAACCTAACTTAGTAAACTAAGTGATCTAATTTCCAACTCAATTTAAACTCATAGTGGACGCCTAAAATTTAGGGATAACATATACATGACTACAGAAAGACTTCCAACTCGAAATTCCTAAGCTAATTAGGTTAATTAAACTTAGTTAGCTATTTACAAGTTGATATGAGAATAGAATTTGATTTTAATTCTCAGTTTAATTCAAGGACACATTAAACTGGAATTTCTTGTTGCCATTTCCCAACACTTCCTCTCAACAAGCCAAGGGATTATCAGCTACCCTGATCTTGTCTATGTGAAACTCAAATTTACATCTTGACAACGCCTTTGTCAAAATGTCAACATCTTGTTCCTATGTGGGAATGTACTCTAACAACACTATCTGCCTCAATACACAATCTCTAAGATGGTGATATCAGATATTAATATGCTTGGACCGATCATGAAAAACTAGATTTTCAGAGAGTTTGATACAACTCTGATTATTGTAGTAAATCATAGTTCGATCCATCTGCTGACCAAACAAACCAAACAGGATCTTCCTCATCTAGATGTCCTCACATGCTCCTTTACTCACATCCATGTATTATGCTTTTGCCGAACTGAGTGCAACCGATCTCTGTTTCCTACTGTACCAAGAAAATGCCACTGACCCAATACTGAAGATCCCTCTTGATGTTATCTTCCTATCGGATGGACTCCCTGCGCAATCTGAATTGTTGAAGCCTTGAAACTTCACTCCCTCTATCTATCTATACCATAATCCATATTGAGAAGTGCCCCTGAGGTATCTCAACACATGCTTTGCCACCTTCCAATATAGCTTGGTAGGCCTAACCATTGCTTGACCAAGTTGGTTAATTGCATAGCACATATATGGTCGTGTGTTCACCAAGTACATAACTGAACCCACAAGCTTCCTATAAACAATAGCTTCCACTACTTCCCCTGATGTAGCATCCTCCTTCCTCCAGTTACCTACTAGAGGAGTCTCCATGGGTTTGTTGCTCTCCATGTGGAATCTCCTGAGTATCTCATTGTCATACTTTCCCTGAGACACAAACAAGTCCCTATCTCCTTGCCATGACTCCATGCTAAGAAGGTAATGCATAAACCCCATGTCCTTCATCTCAAACTCTCTTGCAAGGTCCTCCTTGCAAGACTTAATCAACTAATCATCACCTGTCAGTATGAGATCATCAACAAAAAGGACAATGATCAACAATTTACCTTCTACCACTATGTGTTACAGGTTCGCATCCGCTTCACTCTTCATGAATCCTAGCGTGGTGAAGTAGCTATATATCATGGTGTACCAAGCATATGGTGCTTGCTTCAACCCATATAATGTTCTCTTGAGCCGACACACATGCGACTCATGGTCAAAGGTCTCAAAACCTTCAAGCTGCTCTATGTACACCTATTCCTCAATCATTGCATTAAGGAAGGTTGTCTTCACATCCATCTAATCTATCTTCTAACCCATCTACACTGATAGTGCCAATATAGATCTGACTGACGAGTACCTTGCAACAGGAGCAAAGGTATTATCATAGTCAATACCCTCTACATGTGAAAAGCCACAGACCACAAATCTAGCCTTATGCTTCTCCACACTAGCATCGACAGCTTGCTTTACATTGTAAAGACAATAGGAGCTCACCACTGACTTGTCTTCTCGTCTCAGGACCACATCCCAAACACTACTTCGAACTATGGACTCATACTCCTCCGCCATGCATCAACCCAAACCTGCTATTGCACTACTTCCTTAAAGGAATATGGATCAGTCACAACATATTTTCCCATAAGAGCCATGTATCTAGTGTACCTCTTATGTGACCTCCACTACCTGTGCTAAGTGGGTGCTCCCACATTCTTCCGTGCATCATCCAACAATCTGTTAGCCTCTCTAGTGCACTTTCTTCCCTCTCTTGAAGACTTTGCCTAAGTGGATGTCTCCACTCCTTGATCCTCTACATGTGGTTGCTCCACATCAATCTGAGACTCCTCAACATTAGGAGCTAAAATCTCCTCATCTGCATGTAGCACAAGCTCCCTCTCAAGGGAAATTTGAATGGCCTTCTCCTCATCGAATCTGACATCCCTACGAACCACTACTGTCATCCTGTTGGTCGGCAAGTACACCTAATAGTTGTGAGGTGTAATAGTGTACCCCACAAATATCCCCAACTCTGTTGTCGGTTCAAGCTTCTTCCGTGCATCTTTGGTCACATGGAAATATACTAATGACCCAAAAATCCTAAAGTGACCAACATTTGCCCTCTTACCAGAATAAGCCTCCTCTGGTGTCTTTATCTCAAGTATCCGATGTGGGCTACGATTTTGAACATAAACTGCTTTGTTGCATGCCTTAGCCCACAAGTGTAGTGGTAGGCCCTAATCATGTAAGATCGCCCTTGCTTCCCCTACTATGCTTATGTTCTTCCTCTAGGCCACCCCATTTTGCTGAGGGTTATGGGGTGTTATCAAGTCCCGTTTAATCCCTTCCACTGCACATAAGTTCTTAAAATCATTTGAGACATACTCACCACCATTATTACTCTGTAGAGTTTTAACCTTCTTGCCCAAATATTTCTCCACCAATGCTTTAAACTCACAAAACTTTTTGAAAATTTGATCCTTTTTCTGCATGAAAAATATCCAACATTTACGAATATAGTCATCAACAAATATAATATAATACCTGTGTTTTTCCACATATGCTATCAAGAATGGTCCACACACATCTGAATGGACTCACTCTAGAAAATCCTCTTCTCGACTGTCTATGTCGTGAAAGGAAGAATTGGTGTATTTTCCCAAAGCACATCCCTTGCATGTATCAACTTGCTCAAGTGTACCTTTGGGAACACCGGTAGAGATTTGTTGCAATATCTCCAAAGACCCATGATGAAAGTGGCCCAATCACTTGTGCCACAACTCGCTAATGTCTCAGCTCTGCACTCATTCTTATTTTGTGCTCAAAGTAGCACATTCCTCTACCTCCAACTTATAGAGATTCTTCATCCGAATCCATATCTTCTTTACTTGACGTGTGGCTATGTGTCGAAGGAATGCCTTTCCTTTCGAGGAGATCACATCATAGCCTCTATCCTTAAGCATGGAAACCGATACCAAGTTCTTCTTCAGCCCAGGCACATACATAAAATTCTTCAAAGTGAGTGGAGCCCTGTGTTCCCTCTAAAAGGTAATCATGCCCAATCCAGTAACACTATACTTCCCTTCATCACCCATCTTGATATGCATATGGAGATCTTTCTCCTCCAAGTCATTGAATAACTCTTTGTCACCAATCATGTGGAATGAAGCTCCACTGTCTAAGTACCATACACTTCCCATCATTGATGACACCATGCGTGCAATGAGGGAAAAGTCCAATTTGAATTGAGAGGCCAAAGCCTCACTCGCTACTCCTCCTAAGGACTCCTTCTTTGACTTCTTGAGTGTAAAATTTGTAGCAAAATGGCCCAGCTCATGACAATGAAAGCAATTAAATTTTGCCATGTCTTTCTTCTTACCTCAATCATAATAATCCGATTTGGAATGGGAAGCTTTCCCTTTCCATTTCTTCACCTTAATCGCTAAGGCACAGTTATCTTCATCATCAATCTTTGATGAAGATCCATCCCTGGTACTCCTCTTGATCTCCTCCTTCATCAAATCTGACTACAGTCGTTCCCAATATGACAGCTTCTCTCAACCATTAACAAAGTCCTGATATCCATGCCAACTCTTTGGGAGTGCTAGAATAGCAAGACTCACCATATCTTCCTCGGAAACCGTGATTCCAACACTTCCATGTTCATCACAATACTGAGTAAACTTGTTCAAGTATTTTGGAATCGTCTCGCCTTTCTCCATTTTGATTTTTCAACGTTTGTCCTTCAATTCCAATTTCCTTTGGTCATTTCTATTCCGATACAAGTCTATCAATGTTTTCCACATAGAATATATAGTTTTCTTTGGATGGAGACTCAAGATAATGTGGTCTCGAAAACCCTCAAGGATTATCTACCTCGCCTTCACCACACACTTCTTCCATTTGGCCAAATTTTATGTATTTGATGTTATTGGCATAGGAATTTCTTGATCAAAAAATCCCTTCAAGCCATTATCCTCTAGCACAAACTCCATTCTATCCCTCTAGGCCATAAAATTTTAGCTCCCTTCCAAGGCATACTTGAGCCGCATACCATAGACCCATCTGTCGATCCTAAATTATGTATTGCAAACTCGAATTTCACCTGTAACCCAAAACTCAAAACTTCAAAATCTCATCTAGTATACTATTTAAAAAATCCTATAGATTCAAAAGCTCATGCAATGTACTAAAGAAATGGACAAGAATCTACATCTACTTTCATCCAGCGGAAGCCAATCGATTGATGAAAACAATATGAACAAGAAGAATATATATCAATGGCACATAACACAAGATGTATCTAGGGAAAGACACTGCTGAAAACCCTACTATCTATATTGCATATATTAGAAATGTGAGTGAAGATACAAATCTTGTTCTCACTAGAACAATTCTACACAATTATGCTCAACTCTCTCAGCTCACAAGCTAGCTCAAGCTAAATACTTAGCCTATTCAGCAACTCTCCAAGCTTCTAATCTCTTACATGATTCCTAGGATGAATAGCTCGTATTTAAAGGGAACTCATGCTTCCAAAACCACGCAATCAGAACATAGGATCAATCTCTAATGCTTGCATAATATTTACACTCTAGTAAATAATACCATTGATAGTACAGTATCCCTGCACTCTAGTCTCAACTAGGTCCTTCTTTGAACTGACATGCGTGAGTTTCTCATGAGGGAATCTTCAGTTAAATGGAGTAGCACTAGTGGATGCATTAGTGCACCAACTGACAGTAAGTCCTCTATTAGTTCCAAAAACAATTTAGAACTAATTTCACTAAACTTAACTCAATAAACTGAGTGACATAATTTCCAACTCAATTTAAACTCATACTGGACCCCTAAAACTTAGGGAGAACATATACATGACTATAGAAGGATTTCCAACTCGAAATTCCTAATATAATTAAGTTAATTAAACTTAATTAACTATTCACAAGTTGATATGAGAATAGAATTCAATTTTAATTCTCAATTTAATTCAATGAAAAATTAAACTAGAATTTCTTGTTTCCATTTCTCAACAATTGTAACACAGTTCAGAGGCATTTAGCTGCCACATCTCTTCTCAGAGATAAGCGACCATTGTCCGAGCTAGTTTTTTTTTTTTTGTATGTAATCATATTTAAGTTCTTTGATAGTAATGAAATGAAGTTTTATTTTTGTTGCATCTCTGTGTATATGGGTATTTCTATATTTTGTTGCATTCCTGCATAAGCCTGTATTAGTGGTATTAGAGCAGTCTACTATTTCTCTATTTTTCTTTGGATGTCCCCAACAAGGTCAGGGTATCAGGAGATAGGGCTCAATCTGGTTGAACCTTTTGCAAGTCCAACCTCACAAAACCTGATGACATCCCATGGCAGAATAAAATAAAGATGAGAGGGCAGCAGATCCTTTCAAAATACTCCTCGAGGAACTCCCTGAGTGACAGAGGAACGCGATGATGGATAAGTTTGCCCATATCCTTCGACGGCTACCCACAGGTGATGTACCTTCGTCCTGAAACCACTATGGAGGTGCCACTCATTTTAAGGTACAAGTTAACTTTGATATTCCCATATTTGAGGGCCAGTTAGATGACAACGTTGTAGATAAATGGTTAAATCTATTGGAAGGGTATTTTTCAGTTCATGACTTTTCCAATCAGGAAAAAATTACTTTTTCACTTCTCAAAGGCGCCCTACACGTCAAGGACTGGTGGGAAACCTACTCTGAACAAAAGGACAAGAGGGAGTACTCATTGTTTTCAGCTGCAACCACTTAGAATTATTTTCGAGACACCATCAAGGAATAATATTACCCTGTCAGGAACTATGAAGATAAATACATAAAGTGGACCATGCTACGGCAGGGAAGGGACAAAGATGTGCCAGAGTTTACAAATGTTTTCCATACCCTTCGCACGAAGTTGGGTATCAAGGATTTTGAGTGGAATTTGTTACTCAAGTACCGTGACATTTTCACCTCACCTATAGAGATGGAGTTCCTAGACATCTCCTTGCTCAACATGCTGTATCAATACATTTTCAATATTGAGTAGAACTTTAAACATAAGAAGCAAGACTTTGGATCTTCGAATCCGAAGCAAGGAAACGACACCCTCAAACCACAAAGAAAAGGACAAATCTAGGGAAATGCAACCCAGGAAAACTCACTGAAGCCGCAAGAAAAGAAAAACACCACAAAGACAAAGAAGGACATGGGAAAATTTTGTGAGTTCCATAAGATCTCCACTCACGACATGAGTAAGTGCTAAGCCAAGCAATAACTAGTGGCCAAGCTGAAGGCTTTTGAATCAGATGCATGTTATGACTCTGAGTCAGAACCCAACAAGGGGAATTATGAAGGGAAGAAGATCATTAATGCGGAGCCCAGTGCCACCGTGGCCATCACTAAGATCTAGAAGAATGAGCCTGAAGATCTAGAGGAGGGGGAACACCTCTTCCACTCACAAATGTGCATGAAGGGTTCCCCGTTGTAGTTTATTGTCGATCTTGGAGCCAAAAGAACCTCATTTCAAAAGAGGTCATGAAGCAGTTTGGCCTATCGACTACATCATATCCGCAGCCATCCACCAATGGTTAGCTTCACCAAGGATGAGATCTCCACTTCAACTAGCAGTGTCGCCTTTCCTACAACATCAATCCATTCATGAATGAGGTATTGTGTGATGTTGCTCCTCTTGAAGTTTGTGATGTATTATTAGGATAACGATACTTGTGGAAGTGAAATGTTGTATATGAGTATGGACCTCACTTCGTGATTGTTACTTTAGGTGATAAGTTGTGTAGGATACCACAGGTGACCCCTCCTATCGCTGTTTCTTTGATCACTGAAAACCAATGCAGTAAGATAATTTCCTAGACTAGGAATTTTTGTTTCCTTATGATTCACCCTCAGGGAAAGAAGAAGGTGGTGGCCACGGCTTCCAAATAGGACTCCTCCGCACAAAAGTAGCAGATGGACAAGGTCATGGAGGAGTACATCGTCATGTTTACCTCACCTATAGTGGTACCTTTGCATTGTTAGGTCAAGCACTCCATCGATATGTTAGGCCCCTATACTACTAGTGTAACCCCTTATTGTTATTAGTATAACCCACTTATTATATTGATGTACCCATGTAGTGCCCATATTGTTACTATTGTGCCCCATAGAAGCCCACTATGGTTATTATTCTGCCCTTACATTATTATTGTTATGTCGGCTCTGATTATGTTATAACCCCTTAGACTCCTATATATAGAAAGGAGGTCTTTTCATTTGTATCATCCAAGAATTGTTCATTTATGTAATGTAAAGGAGGTTGCCCCCCTCAAAGAGGCTGAATTCTAGGGCATTGATCTATCTTTTCTTGAGCTGGTTTCATAACATTTGGTATCAGAGCTTTTGATTCTAGGGTTTCGCTGCTCCAAACAGGTCATCGTGGTATTTTCGCTATAACTTTTTTTCTGTGACGTTTCAGAAGTCGTGAAAAAAAACCCATTTGAGAATAAATCGCACTGAACCTTGGGTCTGAATTTCAGAGCTTTTAACGCGATATTTGTGGAGATATGATCTGAGGAAGTTGGTCTTTTTGCAGACTCCTGAATTACATTCAAAACAGGTGACCTGGGGAAAATCGTCATAACTTGCTCTCTGGGGATCGGATTGAAATTTCGTAAGAAGTTACAGAAAGAGGATGGATTGTAGTTTCGTGTATGAATTTTTCAGATCTAAAGGTTGAAACAGTGACACGCGGCACTTCATACAATTTCGCTCTTCTGGAAAGCTCTATAATCAGGTCATCTTGGGAAATTATGCATAACTCTTTCTTAGAGAATCCAATTTGGATCAGACAGGTGGCATTGGAAAGAGGACACAGAGGGTTACTATCGTCCCCAATTTCAGAACTTAAAGATCTGAAAGTACAGAGTTACAGTCGTTTCAAGGTCGAGCTCCTAAAATCAAGAAAAAGCAAGATGAGAAAGTTTGATGGTAAGGATCCGGTAAATTGGATACTTCAGATGGAGCAATATTTTGATCTACATGGTGTACAACTGTTACAAAAGGTATGTATTGCATCTTCATATTTAGAACCAGATCAATTTTTATGGTATGAAGGGCTTTGTTCTCGTAAAAAACTTGTTACGTGGTCAATTTTCATGGAGGAAATGATAGCACATTATGAGGATACAAAGACAAACACCTTCTTTAGAGCAACACCACAACAATTGGAAAGAGTAAAAGGGCTTTATGACATAATGGAAAACAAAATTATGGAAACCAGGAAGCATACCCCTCACAACTATAATGATGGAAGTGTTGTTTCTCCCAGCCTTCCACAACCTACAAGGGTTACACCACAACAATTGGAAGAAAAAAGAGAAAAAGGGCTTTGTTACAATTGTGATAGCAAATGCACTAAAGGTCATGGGTGTGCTGAGAAGAAATTATTTTACATAGAATATGAAGAAGAAGAAGAAAAGGATTAAGAAACATCAAAAGAAGAGGATATACGCCAGGACATCACCCCAGAGAAAGAAGAAATGAATCATACCATATCTTGTAAAGCATTGGCAAGAATTACCACTCCTCAAACTCTCAAGATAGAAGGACATATCAAGAAGAAAAAGGTGCAAGAAGTGAAAGATCACATCGAGAAAGAAGAAATGAATCCAACCATATCTTGTAATTCAATGGACGAAATTACCACTCCTCAAACTATCAAGATAGAAGGACACATCAAGAAGAAAAATGTTCAAGAAGTGAAAGATCACATCGAGCATCAAGAAATGAATCCGACCATATCTTGTAAAGGACTGGAAGAAATTACCACTCCTCAAAAGATAGAAGGACATATCAAGAAGAAAAAGGTTCAAGCAGAGAAAGATCACATCAAGCATCAACAACAAGTTCTCCAACTTTTAAAGGATAACGCCACTTCGGTGCAAAATCAAACGAAACAACAGGTAGATCAACATCGTAGTGAAAAATGTTTTGATGTAGGTGATTGGGTATTTTTACTGCTACATCTCAAGAAAGCTATTTATGAGAAGGAAATGTTGGCAATACTACATGCACTTAAAAAATGGCGACCTTACCGAATGGGAAGACTCTTCAAGGATGAGGATGTCGAAGCATTGTTTTGCGCTATTTATATTATCCAACCAAATTGGATAAACGAAGCAAGGGATGAATGGAAGAAGGACGAAGAAGTATGGATACTTATTCAAAAGTTGCAAAAGATCCCAATTCAAGAAATATTGCCAGAAATTGAAGAGGAAGGAAAAATCATATTGGAACCTGGAGCGGTCACAGAAACAAGAACCCGACAGCTACGAAATCGATCAATTTCAGAGTATCTCATCAAGTGGAAGAACTTACCCACTGAATATTCCACATGGGAGGACAAGAATTTTATACAGAAGCATCAAGAACTACTCAAGCATTGAGGACAACGCTTTTTGAAGGAGAGGGACATGTTAGGCCCCTATACTACTAGTGTAACCCCTTATTGTTATTAGTATAACCCACTTATTATATTGATGTACCCATGTAGTGCCCATATTGTTACTATTGTGCCCCATAGAAGCCCACTATCGTTATTATTGTGCCCTTACATTATTATTGTTATGTCGGCTCTGATTATGTTATAACCCCTTAGACTCCTATATATAGAAAGGAGGTCTTTTCATTTGTATCATCCAAGAATTGTTCATTTATGTAATGTAAAGGAGGTTGCCCCCTCGAAGAGGCTGAATTCTAACGCATTGATCTATCTTTTCTATCTTTTCTTGAGCTAGTTTCATAACACGATATGATCCTGGGTGCACTGCTACCCAATGGACCAATCTATTGATGCTCTGTTTTGGAGAATCATGAGGTCAAGAGGAAGATTCATGAGCTGTTGCAAAAAGGGAACATAAGGCCAAGCTCATCCCCTTAGCAAAACCTGATTTTATTGGTACAGAATAAGGATGAGACCTGGAGACTATGTATTGACTATCAAGCACTGAACAAGATCACTGTCTAGAATAGGTACCCAATTCCACGGATTGATGATCTTATGGATAATCTCAAGGGGGCAAGTATTTCAGTAGTATTGATTGAAGTCTAGTTATCACCAGATGCCTATCGAACCCTCTGGTGTCTGGAAGACTTCCTTCAAATATAAGGAGGACCTTTTCGAATGGTTGGTCATGCCTTTTGGGTTGACGAATGCCCCCACAACCTTCATGAGATTGATGGACGAAATCTTGTGACTCTTCACCAATGAATTCTTGGTGGTGAATTTATATGACATCTTGATTTTCAACCAAAGTTGGGAAGAGCACCTCCACCACCTTTGACAGGTCCTTCAAACCCTGCGACAACACAACCTATGTGCCAATTTGGAGAAATGCACATTTGGCATGACTCGGGTTCAATATCATGGGTACATCATGGATGATAAGGGTGTGCATGTGGACCCAGCCAAGATACACGTCATTCGAGATTGGCTAGCCCCAACCACTCTAACAGAGCTCCGCAACTTTCTCAGTCTTGATAATTTCTATCACAGGTTCATGTTGGGGTTCTCTCATATCACTTGGCCTTTAAGTCAAGTCACAAAGGGAGGAGCAAAAGAAAATTTCTTTTGGTATGAATCCAAACTAAAGGAATTTTCCACGTTGAAGCATTGCCTCTGCTCTACACCAGTGCTCACATTACCAAACCTGCAACAACAATTTGAGATCGAGACAGATGCCTCCGACTATGTTATTGGTGCGATTCTTACTCAACAGTGGCATATCACAGTGAGACACTTTCAGACACAGTCCGAAAGTATCCCACATTTGACAAAGAGATGTATTCCATTATGCAAGCCTACTGACAATGGAAGCATTACATTACTGGGAAGGAAATGATCATCCATACATACCACCGACCCCTGCAGTTCATACAAACACAAGGGAAGTTTGCCATCAGAAATGGTCCACATAAATGCAACAATTCCATTTGAACATTAAATACAAGAAGGTAAGCACCAACAACATTACATACTACCTCAACTGACCACCGGTGATGGCGGTGACCACTGTGCTCAACTCTTGTAGGCACGAAACTATGGGGTGGCCGCATCTTTACAAGAATGATCCAAAATTTGAAAACACATGCCAGACACTCCTTGAAGGTAAGGAGGATCAAAATTTTCACCTCCAAGATACATTGTTATGCAACTTGGGACACATCTGTGTTCCTTCAAGCGAGTGTGCCAAGATGAATTGGGAGGCGCACTACACTCGGGTTGTTGGACATTTCACAGTAGAGAAAATAGTGGCATTACTGCGGAAGTATTTTTATTGGCTGAAACTTTAATGGGATGTTGGGAAGTACATTAGATACTACATTATCTATGCCATTTCCAAACTGACCATCAATAAGCAAGGCCTATATATTCCTTTTCCTACTACTAGTTGACCTTGGGAATCCATCCCAATGGATTACATGTCAAACCTTCCTTATACTAAGCATGGAAATGACTGTGTTTTCATGGCCATCGACAGATTCTCTAAGATTGCCATTCTGACAACCTGCAAGAAGAGTATCACAACAGAAGCCACTGCTAAGCTCTTTTTTGAATAAGTGTGGGTACATTTTTGCATTCGACAATCCATTATCTCAGATTAGGACATCAAGTTCCTAAGTACATTTTGGTCAAGTCTCTAGTTGATGTTGGATACGAAGCTCACTAAGTCCACGAATTTCCACACCCAAACTAATGGCCAAATAAAGGTCTTCAACAGGATGATTGTACACATTCTACGTATGTACAGCTCAAAGCATCCACTCACATGGGATCAAAACCTCCCTTATGTCCAACATAGATAAATAGAGCTTTCCATAGCTCAACTAGCCACAACCCGTTTAAGGCACGGTTGGAATTCCAGCCACTATTTCCCATTGATGTGGCCATACCATTCTTAGCTACTCAGGCAGATTTGGCTCATTTCCAGTCTGAAGCTGACAGTGCTAACAGTTTCATTCAGTGCATTCAACACATTCGCCAGTAGTTCCATGACATATTGGACAGAGCCAATGCTAAATACAAGTAGCATCATGATCAACATCAGGTGCCACACAAGTTCCAAGTGGGTGACAAAGTTTGGTTGCATTTGTAGAAGCGGTGCCTCACTGGACCCCACCACAAACTTCGTCTGCTTCGATATGGGCCTTACGCCATCACTAAGGTTATAGGGGACAATGCTTTCGAGCTCATCATCACACCATTCCTTGGTCTGCACCTAGTGTTGAATGTGTACTGTCTTCAACCATAATTTCCACCATTACTGGACACATCAAACATTGCAGAACAACTCACACCAAAAAAGTTAAACCCAGACTGCATGGAACAGGCCACAACTAATCGGATTATGGACACACATATCAAGAACACTCACCAGCAGAAGATCCAACTGTATAGGGTTTTCAAAGCTGGCCAACTCCTGAACCAAGGCAAATGGCTCACCAACGACCAAGTTTAGCAGAAGTTTCCCCATCTCATGGAGGAACTCAATGAAATGGGGACCATTTCTTCCTAATGGGGGAGGACTGTTCAAGGTGGAATTTGTTGGACACCCACCTATTCCACTTGGACCCCCAACACTGTCTCTTTCAGTTTTTTGGTTTCATTAATTGTAGCATAGTTTACTATTTTTGATAGTTTTTCAGGTCTTGAACTTCCAGAGCCGTTTTTAGGCCCTAAATGATGTTTTTAAAGAAAACAGTGAGATCAAAGAAGTTCCTTAATCAGCTTGCCAATTTATTTTCGGCCTTTTCTTTGAGGTCTTTGAAACGAGGTATTATGATAGCCAAACGGAGATTGTATGCCAAAGTTATGACCCCAGGAAGTTAATGTACAAATCTACCGAAACAAGGCCCACAATGTTGGCGCTTCATCTACTAGGGTTAGGTTTTTGGATGTTTAGGGTTTTTCATTGTTTCTCAATAATAAATAGGCTTTTGAGCCTCATTGTAACACAGTTTAGAGGCATGTAGCCACCACATCTCTTCTCAGAGATAAGCTACCATCGCCCGAGCTAGTTTATTTTTATTTCTATATGTAAGCATATTTCAGTTCTTTGATATTAACGAAATGAAGTTTTATTTATTCTGCATCTCTATGTATATGGGTATTTTTGTATTTTTCTCTGTTCCTGCATAAGTTCAAATCAGTGGTATCAAGGTTGTCTTCTCTTTCTACGTTTTTTGTGCATGTCCCCAATGAGGTCAGGGTATAAGGAGTTAGGGCTCGATTTGGTTCAACCTTTATAAGACCAACCTCAGAAAACGTGATGAACTCCCATGGAAGAAAAAAATGAAGATGAGGGGGAAGGAAATCCTTTCAAAATACTACTCGAGGAAGCCCTCGAGTGATAGAGGAACATGATGATGGATAAATTTTCCCAGATCCTTCGATAGCTACCCATAGGCAACGCACCTTTGTCCAGAAGGAAATCTGGAGGCGCCACTCCATTTAAAGTTCAAGTTAACTTTTATATTCCCATATTTGAGGGCCAGATAGATGCAAACCCCATAGAAAAATGCTTAAATTTGTTGGAAAGGTATTTTTTAGTTCATGACTTTTCTAATCGTGAATAAATTACTTTTTCACTTGTCAAAGCCAACCCACATCTCAAGGACTGGTGGGAAACCTATTGTGAACAAAATGATGAGATGGAATCATTGCTTTTCTCAGCTGCACCCACTTGGAATTAATTTTGAGACGCCATCAAGGAACAATATTACCCTGTCGGGAGCTATGAAGATAAATACATAAGTGGACCATGCTATGGCAGGGAATGGACCAAGATGTGTTGGAGTTTACAGATGTTTCCCATACCCTTCGTACAAAGTTGGGTATCAAGGATTTTGAGAAGCATTTGGTACTCAAGTACCGTGACTATTTACACAAGTACATCTAAGATTATATGGAGTTCTTGGACATCTCCTCACTTGGTACAACATACCGATATGCTGTCAAGATTGAGAGGAAGTTTAAACAAAAGAGTCAAGACTTTGGATCTCAGAATCTGAAGCATGGAAAAGATGCCCCCAAACCACAAAGAAAAGGAAAAAGTGAAGGCGTGGAAATCCAGCACAACCCGTTGAAGTTGCAAGAAAATAAGAACACCACGAAGACAAAGAAGGACATGGGAAAATGGTGTGAGTTCCATAAGACCTCCACTCACAACACAGTGAGTGTCAGGCCAAGCAGTCATTGGTGGCCGAGCCAAAGTCTTCTGAATCAGACACATGTATGGACTTTGAGTCAAAACCTGACAAGGGGAATGACAAAGGGAAATAGATCGTTGATGTAGAACCCAGTGCCACCATGGTCACCACTAAGATCCATAAGAATGAGCTTGAATATCCAGAGGAGGGGGAATGCTTCTTCCACTCAAAAATTTGGGTAAAGGGTTTTTCGTTGATGTTCACTGTTGAGAGCGGGAGCCAAAAGAATCTCATTTCAATGGAGGTCATGAAGCAGTTGGGCCTACCGGCTATAGCACATCCACATCCGTACACCATTGGGTGGCTTCACCAAGGAAAATATCTCAACGTCAGCCAATAATTTCGCCTTCCCTACAACATCAAGTCCTTCATGGATGAGGTATTGTGTGATGTTTCTCCTCTTGAAGTTTCTGATGTATTATTAGGACAACCATACTTGTGGAAGCAACATGATATATATGAGTCTAGACCTCACTCCATGATTATTACTTTCCACGATAAGTTGTAAAGGATACCAGAGGTAGCCCCACCTACTGCCATCTCTTTGATCACTGCAAACCAATGCAGTAAGATCATTTCCTAGACCAGGAAATTTGTTTTCCTTTTGATTCACCCTCAGGTAAAGAAGAAGGTTGTGGCCACAAATTCTAGATAGGGCTCCTCCGCATAGCAACAATAGATGGACAAGGTCGTGGAGGAGTACAGCGAGATTTTCACCTCACTTATAGGAGTACCTCTGCACTATCAAGTCAAGCACTCCATCGATCTGACCCTGGGCACACTGCTACTAAATGGACCGATTTATCGATGCTCTATTGCAGAAAGGGCACATCAGGTCAAGCTCATCCCCCTGTCGGAGCCCGATTATATTGGTACAAAATAAGGACGAGACCTAGAGACTCTGTGTTGTCTATCAGGCGCTGAACAAGATCACTATTTGGAATTGGTAACCAATCCCATGGATTGATGACCTTCTAGATCATCTCAAGGCAGCCAAATATTTCAACAATATTGACCTAAAGTCTGGTTATCACTAGGTGCCTATCAAACCCTCCAATGTGTGGAAGAAGGCCTTTAAATCCAATTAGGGTCTTTTAGAATGGTTGGTCATGCCTTTCAGGTTAATGAATGTCCCTACAACCTTCATGAGATTGATGGATGGCATCTTGCGACCCTTCATCAATGAATTCATGGTGGTGTATTTAAATGACATCATGATCTTCAGCCAGAGTTGGGAAGATCACCTTCACCATATTTGACAGGTCCTTCAAAACCTGTGAAAACACAAGATGTGTGCCAATTTGGATAAATGCACTTTTGGCATGACTCAGGTTCAATATCTGGGGTACATCATTGATGAGCAGGGTGTGCATGTGGACCTAGCCAAGATACAATTCATTCAGGATTGGCCAACCCCAACCACTCTAACAGAGCTCCGCAACTTTCTCGGTCATGTCAATTTCTATCGCAGGTTCATGTTCGGCTTCTCTCATATCACTTGGCCTTTAAGTCAAGTCACCAAGGTCGAAGCAAAAAAAAAATTGTTTTGGTCTGAATCCCAACAAAAGGTGTTTTCTGAGTTGAAGTATCACCTCTCCTCTGCACCGGTGCTCACATTACCAGACCTCTCTCAACCATTTTAGATCGAGGTAGATGCCTCACACTATGTTATTGATCTGCTTCTTACTCAGCAGTGGCATATCAAAATGAGACACTTTCAGACACAATCCGAAATTGTCCCACCTATGAAAAAGAGATGTATTCCATTGTGCAGGTCTACTGACAATGGAAGCATTACATTCTGTGGAAGGAAACAATCATCCACACTGACCACCGACCCCTGTAGTTCATACAGACATAAGGGAAGTTGCAGAACGATGGCCATCAAAAATGGTCCACATACCTGCAACAATTCTATTTGAATATTAAGTACAATAAGGGAAGCACCAACAATGTTGCAGACTGCCTCAACCAACCACCGGTCATGGTGCTGACCACTGTGCTTGACGCTTGTGGGCATGAGACTCTGAGGTGGTCGTATCTTTACAAGACCAATCCAAAATTCAGTAGCACATACCAGAAACTCCTGGAAGGTAAGAAATTTCCAAATCTTCACCTCCAAGATGCACTGTTACACCACTTGGGACACATATGTGTTCCTTCAAGAGAGTGTGGCAAGATGATTTGGGAGGCGCACTACACTCGGGTCACTGGACATTTCGGGGTAGAGAAAACAATGGAAGTACTACATAAGTATTTTTATTGGCCAAACCTTTGATGGGATCCTGGGAAATACATCAGGTCCCTCACTGCCTACACCATTGCCAAAATGACCATCAAGAAGCAAGGCCTATATACTCCGCTGCCTACTCCTAGTCAATCTTGGGAATCCATCTCCATGGATTACATGTCAGGCCTTCCTTCTACTAAGCATGGAAATGACTGTATTTTCATGGTCTTCGACAAATTCTCTAAGATGGCCATTCTGGTGGCCTACAAGAAGAGTATCACATTAAAAGGCACTGCTAAGCTCTTCTTTGAACAAGTGTGGGTAAATTTTAGGATCCCACAATCCATTATCTCAGATCGGGATGAAAGCATCCATGCAGATGGGACGAAATCCTCCCCGATGTCCAGCATAGCTACAATAGAGCTCTCCATACCTCAACTGGACACAACCCCTTTCAGGTGGGGTTGGGATTCCAACCACTATGTCCCATTGATGTGGCCATACCATTTGGAGCTACTCAGGAAGATTCGGCTCATGTCCAATCTGAAGGTGACAACACTAACAACTTCAATTAGTGCATTCAGCACATCTAGTAACAAGTCCATGAGATATTGGACAGAGCCAATGGTAAGTACAAGTAGCATCATAATCAACATCACGTGCCACACAAGTTCCAGGTGGGTGACAAAGTTTGGTTACATCTACAGAAGGAGTGCCTCATTATGCCCCACCGCAAATTTCGTCTGCTGTAATATGCCCCTTACACCATCACTAAGGTTGCAGGGGATAATTCTTTTGAGCTCAACATCCCGCCATTCCTTGGCCTACACCCAATTTTTAATGTCGACAGCCTTCGACCATACTTTCCACCATTAGTGGACACATCAGACATTGCAGAACAACTCACACGAACATAGTTAAACCCAGACTACATGAAACATGCCACAACTGATCAAATCATGAACACACAGATCAAGAACACTCACCAACAGAAGATCCAACTGTATCAGGTTGTCAAAGTTGGCCAACTACTGCACCAAGGAAATTGGCTCACTAGGGACCAAGCTCAGCAGAAGTTTCCCTATCTCATGGGGGCACACAACACAATGGGGACCATTGATTCCTAAGGGGGGAGGACTGATCCAAGTGGATTTGGTGGCCACCCACCTATTCAGCTTGGACCTCCAACACTGGCTCTTTCAGTTTTTTAGTTTCCTTAATTGTAGCATAGTTTACTATTTTTGGCAATTTTTCAGGTTGTCAATTTCTAGAGCCGTTTTGAGGCCCTAAAGAACGTTTTTAGGGAAAACAGAGAGACTAGAAAAGCCCCAAATGGTCTTCTTGGTTTATTGTCTCCCTTCTCTTCGAGATGTTCTAAATGACATATTATGATAGCTAAACAAAGATCATATGTCAAAGTTACAACCCCGGGATGTTGATGTACCTATTTAACCAAACGAGGCCCACAAGTTTGGCGCTTCATCTCCTAGGGTTAGGTTTTTGGATGTTTAGGGTTTTCCATTGTTTCTCAATAATAACAGGCCTTTGAGCCTCATTGTAACACAGTCAGAGGCATGTAACCGCCACATATTTTCTCAGAGATAAACCACCATCACGCTAACTAGTTTATTTTTATTTCTATATGTAATTATATTTCAGTTCTTTGATATTAATGAAATGAAGTTTTATTTCTATTTCATCTCTGTGTATATGGTATTTCTATATTTTGTTGTGTTCCTGCATAATTCTGGATCAATGGTATTTGAGCGGTCTGCTCTTTCCCTGTTTTTCTTTGCATGTCCCCAACGAGGTTAGGATATAGGGAGTTAGGGCTCAATATGGATGAACCTTTACAAGCTCAGCCTCGCAAAACTTGACGACCTCCCATGGTGGAAGAAAAGAAACTTAAGGGGGCATGAGATCCTTTCAAAGTACTTCTCAAGGAAGCCCTTAAGTGACAGAGGAACACGATGATGGATAGCTTTGCCTAGATCCTTCGATGGCTACCCACATGTGATGCATCTTCATACCGCAGCCACTCTAGAGACACCACTCCTTTTAAGGTACAAGTTAACTTTGATATTCCCATATTTTAGGGCTAGATAGATGTAGATGTTATAGATAAATGGTTAAATCTGTTGGAAGGGTATTTTTGAGTTAATGACTTTTTCAATAGGGAAAAAATTATTTTTTCAGTTTTCAAAGCTGCCCCATACGTTAAGTACTAGTGCGAAACCTACTGTGAACAAAAGGACGAGAGGGAATCCTCATTGTTTTCAACCACACCCACTTGGAATTCTTTCTAAGATGCTGTCAAGGAACCATATTACCCTGTCAGGGGCTATATTACTCTGTCAGGAGCTATGAAGATAAGTACATAGAGTGGACCACGCTACAACAGGGAAGGGACCAAGATGTACCGAAGTTTACAAATGTTTTCCATACCCTTCGCATGAAGCTAGGTATCAAGGATTTTGAACGGAATTTGGTACTCAAGTATCGCGGCTGTCTACAAGAGTACATCCAGGATGAGATGGAGTTCCTAAACATCTCGTTGCTCAGCATGACGTATTGATATGCTATCAATATTGAGAAGAATTTTAAAGAGAATAAATGAGACTTTGGATCTACGAATCTGAAGCAAGGAATAGGCGCCCCCAAACTATAGAGCAAAGGGCAAAGCCAAGGCGGGGCGACCCAGGATAACCCGTTGAAGCGGCAAGCAAAGAAAAATACCACAAAAAGAAAGAAGGACACGATAAAATGGTGTGATTTCCACAAGAGCTCCAATCACAACACGAGTGAGTGCCGGGCCAAGCAGTCACTGGTGGCTGAGCTGAACGCTTCAGAATTAGACACATTTCCCATCTCTTAGTCGGAACCTGACAAAGGAAATGACAAAGGGAAGCAGATAATTGACATGGAGCCCATTGCTACTATGGCCACCACTAAGAGCAAAGGTGAGCCAAAGCATTGGAAACTCAAATAGAGATGATCAAAGTTGAACTCTCAAAAATAAATCTTAGGCTCATCGCTGGAATAACAAGCACCCCTTAAGTATGGTAAGTTAATCACTTTTTTCCCTATACTATCCTAAACTAATAGTTTCATTAATATACATGGTTAAATAAGCTATAAGGACTGATAAAAATGAAGAAGAAATCATAAAAAATAAAAAAAAACTCAGAAAATTCAAATTTCGTAGCAGCGCCCCATAGTTAAGCTGAAAGTTTGCTACGAAACTTTTGTAGCATATCATTGAGGAAATGCAAGGAAATTTTTTAGTTAATAAAGTTCTGATTCTATGTATTTAGCTAAAATTTATAAGACTAGACTTCAAAACTTACAGAAAAATCGAAAAAGTACTAGAGGGATGTTTTTGTAATTTGCTACCAAAATTCTGGAAATGATTGTTTTAGTAGTCAACTCAGTCTCACTTTTTGACAATATGGAAAGGTATTTCGGAAATATGAAGGATATTTTTGTTCCGCACGAGGTATTATACAAAAGCCTCTCTCAATTTTTACACAAATATCAGGGTTTGGAAGAGATGGACTTATCTTTGAGGCTTATTTTACGGAATTTTTCCTAGCCATATTTGTTGCAGAAATTTTGAAATTCGACTTGGTGGAGGTCCAGGTTAGCAAATTCAAACAAGTCAGGATCCATGTGGAAAAATCTCAGCACTCGAACACATCAACACTCGAGCACATTAGTAGTTTTTTTTCATTCGATGAGGGTCACTAACAAAATTTGTTGAGCTTATAAATGATAGGAGACTCCTATTTGTATTCAAATTCGGTTAAAACAGAAATATCCCTATAAAGACTCCATTTTTTTTAATTCAATTAAAATTAGGTCTCTTAGCTATGCATCGAGTCTAGCCCAGGTGGCAGGGTATTGTAATGGAGACCTTACTCTATATATGTGTAACATTTTCACTTTGAAGGGGTGGATGGCCGATGTGAGAGGACCACCTTTGTAAACCTTTTTCTTTAGTTAATATACATTTGCAATAGACTGTCTTTTTCACCTGAGATTCTGTTTTGGCTCATATATTTTTCTCCATGTTTTGTATGTTGTTATTAGTTTCATAGCAATTTGATTACCTGGAATTCATGTTACATGATCCAGTTGCCTTCATTTGCTGTGTTTTACTGTAAAAGTTTTACTTCACACAATTTTAAAGCCAAAATTGCCTCAGCTTCCATGAAAACAATGTTGTTTGTAATTGATTTTCTTTAATTGACTCCATGCCCAATGTTGGTTGTCATCACACTCTTTCACTTGCAAAATCATACAAAAATCCATAGTTAGCCATATGTAATTGAGTTTTATTTAGAATATTATATAGTTTTCCTTGAGATAGCCCTCTCAGACTCGAAGGGCTAACTTCCAGTTAAAAACTGGTTTGAAATAGTTATGATTGGTTGGAGATTGTCACAACCCAACCTATCTAGCCTAGTGATAACATTTTGGTGTGTCTATCGGGAGCCAAAAAGCTCCATTTCCAAGATTTTCTTCAAGCCTCTTCATTCTAATTCTTGAGGGTAACAGGAAACTAGAGTTTTCTGAAGGTTATGTTATTACCTCGGTGATTCCAATCTCAAAAGATCCAAAAGATCAAAGCTTCATGGTGAATCCACTACTTCAAGACCAGTATCTTGAAGAAGTTCCAATATGAGTTCTACTGCAAGAAGAAATGCCAGGTATGATCCTATGGGTCGATCTCATATTTATGGTTTTCCAAATCCTATGCCTCATGTTGATTGGTTAACCTATCTTCCCATGTTCAAATATGAAAAGAAATATGATGCCATTACGCATTTTGTTAGATTTCATATGCATGTATGTATACTGAGCGTTGATTTTCCTGAGGATTGTCTCATGAAGATGTTTATGGCTACCCTAGAAGACAAAGCTAGAGTATGGTATGAAGGGTTGCAATCAGGAAGCTTGTGTTCTCTTAAAGATTTCCATAGAATATTCTTTGGACATTATGGGAAGTCTCATCCTTCCTTACCACTGTTTCAAGGCTGTTGTAATTTTTGTAAGGGTTTCATTCAATATCTTGAAAGTATTTATGATGATGTAGAATGTATGGATGATGAGGAGATGTTAGAGGCACTTTATGAATTTTCTTCTCAAGCTAGTTGTCATGATGATCAAGAAGTTTTCCAACAAGCAGATGTCTCTTCTTTAGTTGAAGATGAAATGGATTAGCAATTTGACAGTCAAGTCATATTACATGAAATTTATGAGAATTTGCAGCCTTGTCAATCTATATGCAGTCAAAGGTATGAGCCAAATCATTCAAATTGTTTTTTAGCCCATTCCTTTTCTGATATTTTATGTCAAGAAGAAAATCATCAAGATCAGGTTGTTGAAAATACATGCATGAAAATTTTGAACAGTGAGGTAACATGTGATGAAAGTTGTCTACCTAGACAAGAACTTTTTTCCGTTGAAAATCATAATGATGTTGTCCTGGTTAAAGTGCATGAAAGTTCACTTTTAGGTAAACCCGAGTTACATGAAGAGCTAAATATACATGTTTTACCTATTCTATTTGAGGATCATCAAAATGACATGGATATATGCATAAAGTTGTTTGCATTGGAGTTGTTAGTGTTCAGAATCAAGATGACAATTCTCAACCAAAATTACCAAAGGTCAAATTAGAATGGTTTGATAAGCAAAATACTAGTTTTGATGCACACAATATGGATGTCATGTTTGAAGATGTTCATGAATGTATGGATATTTTTGTTGATTTACATGGGAGGGAAGAAAAAATGTTTTCCTTTTTATTTGATGATATTCTTGGAATTGAAGACATAGGACAAAAGAAGCCATCAGTTATGAATGAATTCAACCCTCATGGTTTTACTCAACAAGAAGAGGTGATTTTTCATGATTCTCAAGATCATTCGGTAAGTCTATTGCAATAATCAGTGAAGGTGGAGTTTCTTTTGTTTTTAAGATTAGGTTATGGATTCAGTTTTTATTCTGAGTTGCCAATAGATGGTCCACTTAAGAACAGTCAAGGATACCAGGTGTTGGATCAACTCTTTGACTGGTTATACTGTAGGTTTCATATTTCTTTAATTAAGCAGATGGATTTTCATATGTTAGAGTAAGGTTATTGGTACAATAAAAAGCTTGTTGGGCAAGAATTTCCTTCAGCTTTAGGCTACATTTTGTAGTTTCCAGTTTTAATTGCCATATCATGTGCACCGAAATGTACTAGTCCTCTAGAGCCATCACACAATACAGGAAGAAGGTTTTCAAATGAGAATGGGGTAAACTATTTTAACTCCATCTCAATCGTTGATACAAATCTCGATCAATTCGAGGATGAGTAATTGGAAAATTTGAATCCACAATTTAAATTTTCCTTAACGCAAGGTTCCACTCATTTACAACCAGGTTGCCAATCATTGTTGAGACTATTACAATTATAGCTAAGGGAAACCCTTTACACTCCTCCATGATGACTCTGGAAATATGCTCTATCTCCTTAGGAATATTGCCTTTTTTGAAGGTTACTTTGAAAAATAATTCCCAGGCCTCCTCTCTTGGAAGTGGTTGTATTTGCATTGAATGCTATACATTCATTTCTGGAATCGGTCTCTACTTGTAGTATAAAATACAACTTTTCTCCCTTTGTTCTTGCCAAATTCCACACCCAATTATTTCAGAGTGACTGTGCTCCACATGTCATCTTAAAATACCAAAAACTTCTTCATCCTGAGACATGCCGATAGGTTCATCTTCCGCACATGAACATCATTATAGGAACAACTAGCGAGGTCTAGATTGATTGTAGAAGCCATACGACTATGCAACTCTAGAATAGAAAACTGAGCAACTGCAACCCAAATCACATGATAAAAAACACGACTCACCTTGTAGGTGTTATAAACATTTTTAAGCAAAGATGTTTTTCCAACCCCACCTGTAAGGACCTGTAGTCCTTGGTCGCGTTCCAGCTTGAAGTGCGAGCTCAACATAAAACGTACGAAGGTGTTATGAGTGTGTGGAAGGTTGGGTGAACAATTTATATGCATGAAGCCATGGGTTAAAACTCATGGAGGCCAACCTATGACTTAAAGCAAGCCGACAGGGTATTTCAAAGAAGTGTGGGCGCGTTAAGGCATGGAGGACGAGTCGGCCAGGTAGGCTAACTCGCCCCGCCACCCGTATAAACAAGTCATGCGATGGTTCATTTGAACCATCGCTCAACAAGCAATTTCGCTCATCCAACAAGATGGAGTGTGTGGACAAGGATAGCTGCAACAATAGAATGAGGTTGCATAAGGTGATGCGCACAACCTTGGGTGAGGCTACATGAAGGCAAATGTGTTGTCTTAGTTTTGGGTGACGGCACGGGCAGGGGTCACTCGCCGAATGAAGGGAAGGGTGTGCATGGGTGTGTGGCGCTCGGATTGTGTGAAGGAGCGCCCGATGGTGAAACGAAGGCGTGGGTGCCCGATTTGGGTGACGACTTGGCACGGGTTCTTAGGCGACTCGGGTGAGCACTCGCTCGTCGTGCAAGTGTGCACGATGTGACTTGGTGAAGTGTTGAGATTGTGAACGGAGTTGTGACTTGTTCGGGAGGTGCCCATGTGTGGCGACTTGGTTACGATGAGGCGCGCCCAAGTTGGGCAAACAACACGATCGTGCGACGAGGTGAACAAAGGGTTGGTGAGTCGTGCGGCGACCATGCAGAGGTGCCGACGAGCTGGGCAACCGAGTTTGCCGAAGTTGAAAATTAGCTAAGTGTAAATTTGGGGTTTCCCAAGATTTAACTTGTACTTTGTAAAAGTGGAAAAATTATATTGATTTGGACAGACTCATATTGCTGGGAGTTGCCACTCCCTTTATACTGTTGTGCATTTCTCTTGTATAATGTTGTTTGTGTGAATGTTATGGGCTTTCACTTGTATAAAGGAAACATAATAATACTTGATAACGAAAATAAGACTAAGTATGGAATGTTAGGCGTAGTCTACAATCGTAAGTATTGGTGAAAAGAAAATGATTGGTAGTGCCGCACCTCACTATAAGCAGTTGAAAGATTACTGTAGGTGTAGGGGTGTGATGGGTGGTATTGGAGCTAGTGTCGGGGAGATGGTGCTGGTGTTGAAGCATTGAAGCTGATACACACCTACACTTCGTGACAGGTGGTATCAGAGTTGGTGAACTAAATCTTCAACTTGGTTGGACAATGGAGCAAGATGAAGTTGCAAATTGTGCTAACGAGGAAGAGGAAGCCGTGATGATTGAAGATGTTGCAGATGTGACAACGATAGAGGATAAACTTGAGATTGATCAAGTTGGACCAAGATCATACAATTTGCAGACATGGATGGATGAGGATACTCACATGGAGGAGCTTCATGATAATGATGATGATGTAAGTACTATTGATACTTTTGTTTCATTTGAGCATTTGGTAGATGGATCGTATGCAGGAAAGGGCAAAATCAGTTTGCCGATGCTAGGGAACATCTTAGCATGGATGTCTATGATGAGACCTTGTATCGAGAAGAAAGGATTGTTGACTGTTGCAGGACTTGTTGGGGTTGTTTGTGACCTTATGGTAGAAGGTATAAATGCCCATGACAAGGGAGGAACATGATGATCATTGCGGAAGATTGGGTCATGCTTTAGCCACATCGAGAATTGGCTAAGTGCCCAGCATCACTCACGGATAGATTGAAGGGCACACACTTGAGATTGATGATGCTTGGGTGGACTTCTCATGGTCGAGACCAAGAGAAAGTCTTCGTAGAAACTTTAGTGGGGGAGCCATGATGGAGGGACTCATGATGATGATGATATGGTTGGGTGACCCAGTTCACTAGACCAAATATTGCAGACTTGGATGAGGATGACCGATTGTTGTGATGGGTCTACTTGGTTGGACTACATGGGCAACTTAGTCATGGACATTGTACAGGAGCACTTATAGAGGTGTCACTTATGGACATCCAATGAGGAGTGCCAAGGCAAGGATTTTGTGCAGGTGGATTCGCTGATGTGACATGGAGACTTATTACTTATGAGCCGATGGAGAGGTTGTGCACTCTTGGACAACAAGGCCATGGACTTGGATGGAGTTGTGAGTAGACTATGGAGAATTCCTACTACATGGAAAGCTGAGGCATCTTGCAGAGACCTTTGAGCTGAGACTTGTATGCTTGCTAGAGTGTTGGTTGGAGATGACTCATGGAGCGCATGATGACATGAGGTTGTGACTTTTGGGGACTTCATATATGGTGGACTTGGACGATCTGATGCATTGAGGAGCTGAGGTCATAGACTTTGATGTAGGATGGGGTGCATACTTTTGAGTACATGCATGGGTGTGGCTTGGAAGAGTGACTTGATGTGGAGGATCGATATGGGACACTTTGGAGTGATGGAGTTACGTCGATGATGATGCCTTGGTGGCAACACTTGAGCATGGGTTGAGCCGCGACTTAACCACTTTAGACACATGGGAGCTGATTGATCTATGATCATGGGCAGCACATGGACAAATGAGACCGGTGTATACTTGTTTCTATGGCAGACTTGAGGGATGGCACATTGCAGATATGATGGAGGTTGCTTCATGAACCTGAATGTGGCAAATCGAGAGTCGGATTTTGATGAGATGGTCTCTTCATACTGAGGAGGCGCACATATGGATGATGATGTTGTGATAGATGTGGCTGATTTCATGCAGCACATTAGTACCAGACATCATGGACAACATGTTGCAGATGAGATGAGGACTACTTCATGGTCCTGAGCATGGCTTACACTTATATGGAGATGGATTCTTGATCGAGTTGAGGATGTGACAGGATGTTCTGAGAAACGACTGATGGTGGCATGAGGATGTTCACTCTCAAGGTTTGAGCATGATAGTTGAACTGATCACCCGACTAGTTCAAACATGGGGACGCGTAGTGTACAGAGATGTGTTAGCATTGTGTTGGAGTATCATGGCAGCAGTTCACACGAGGACAACACATGATGAGGTCGACACGAGATGTTGCAAGAAGCATGTAGCTTGAGATGGAGGGACCAACCTTCCATGACGAAGAACAACATGTGGAGATTGCGATGAGATGGTTGATGGTCATGGATTGAGATGATTTCCGATGTATGACAAACCGATGGGGTGTATACCTTGGTATGGTGAGCTTGGTGACAGATGGTTACCAGGACGAGACATGATGGAGATGGTAGTTCTACATATGTTACAGGGATGTTTGTAGTATGTGGAGGAGTTGACATCATGGAGGAAGATATTGATGATCTTGGTGGATGGCTACCAGGAAGGTATGTTGTCGAGGACGACAATGACTTCGGGTGGAGGAGGATGTAAGGACCTGCAGTCCTTGGTCGTGTTCCAGCTTGAAGTGTGAGCTCAACATAAAACGTGCGAAGGTGTTATGAGTTCGTGGAAGGTTGGGTGAACGATTTATATGTGTGAAGGCATGGGTTAAAACTCATGGAGGCTGACCTACAACTTAAAGCAAATCAACGAGGTATTGCAAAGAAGTGTGGGCGCGTTAAGGCGTGGAGGACGAGTCGGCCGGGTAGGCTAACTCGCCCTGCCACCCGTATAAACAAGTCATGCGATGGTTCATTTGAACCATGGCTCAACAAGCAACTTTGCTCATCCAACAAGAAGAAGTGTGTGGACAAGGATAGCTGCAGCAATAGAAGGATGTTGCATAAGGTGATGCGCCCAACCTTGGGTGAGGCTACACGAAGGCAAATGCGTTGTCTTAGTTTTGGGTGAGTGCGCGGGCAGGGGTCACCCGCCGGACGAAGGGAAGGGTGTGCACGGGTGTGTGGCACCCGGATTGTGCGAAGGAGCGCCCGACGGTGAAAGGAAGGCGTGGGTGCCCGATTTGTGCGATGACTTGGCATGGGTTCTTAGGTGACTCGGGTGAGCGCTCGCCCGTCGTGCAAGTGTGCACAATGTGACTTGGTGAAGTGTTGAGATTGTGAATGGAAGTGTGACTCATGCGGGAGGCGCCCGTGTGTGGCGACTTGGTTACGATGAGGCGCGCCCAAGTTGGGAAAACAACACGATCATGCGACAAGGTTAACAAAGGGTTGGTGAGTCGTGCGGCGACCGTGCGGAGGTGCCAACGAGCTAGGCAACTAAGTTTGCCGAAGTTGAAAATTGGCTAAGTGTAAATTTGGGGTTTCCCAAGATTTAACTTGTACTTTGTAAAAGTGGAAAAATTATATTGATTTGGACAGACTCATATTGCAGGGAGTTGCCCCTCCCTTTATACTGTTGTGCATTTCTCTTGTATAATGTTGTTTGTGTGAATGTTATGGGCTTTCACTTGTATAAAGGAAACATAATAATACTTGGTAACAAGAATAAGACTAAGTATGGAATGTTAGGTGTAGTCTACAATCCTATGTATTGGTGAAAAGAAAACGATTGGTAGTGCCGAACCTCATTATAAGCAGTTGAAAGAGTACTGCAGGTGTAGGGGCGTGATGGGTGGTATCGAAGCTAGTGTCGGGGAGCTGGTGCTGTTGTTGAAGCGTTGAAGCTGATACACACCTACACTTCGTGACAGGTGGTATCAGAGTTGGTGAACTAAATCAAGGAGCTGATTCTACGAAGATCGAAGACTTGGCAGGGAGCTCAAGTTTTGCAGGTGATAGGTGGAATATCAGGGTGATTCAGGTGAATGGTGAAACACGTTTAGTAGAGGTGAAGCCTTGTGCCTGGACCAAGCTGAACGACAAGGCATGGCAGGTTTGGAAGAATGTGAAGGGAAGCTCTTGCTTACCTTATACAGGTTGAAGCGGTTGAAAGAAGAGAACCTCCGAATTCGAAAGGAACTTGAAGTCTTGGAAAAGAATGTTGAAGACGAACTTCTTCAACTTGGTTGGACAATGGAGCAAGATGAAGTTGCAGATTGTGCTAACGAGGAAGTGGAAGCCGTGATGATTGAAGATGTTGCAGATGTGACAACGATGGAGGATAAACTTGAGATTAATCAAGTTGGACCAAGATCATACAATTTGCAGACATGGATGGATGAGGATACTCACATGGAGGAGCCTCATGCTCATGATGATGATGTAAGTACTATTGATACTTGTGTTTCATTTGAGCATTTGGTAGATGGATCGTATGCAGGAAAGGGAAAAATCAGTTTGCCGATGCTAGGGAACATCTTACCATGGATGTCTATGATGAAACCTTGTATCGAGAAGCAAGGATTGTTGACTGTTGTAGGACTTGTTGGGGTTGTTTGTGACCTTATGGTAGAAGTTATAAATGCCCATGACAAGGGAGGAACATGATGATCATTGCGGAAGATTGGGTCATGCTTTAGCCACATCGAGAATTGGCTAAGTGCCCGGCATCACTCATAGATAGATTGAAGGGCACACACTTGAGATTGATGATGCTTGGGTGGACTTCTCATGGCTGAGACCAAGAGCAAGTCTTAGTGGAACCTTTAGTGGGGTAGCCATGATGGAGGGACTCGTGATGATGATGATATGGTTGGGTGATCGAGTTCACTAGACCGAAGATTGCAGACTTGGATGAGGATGACCGATTGTTGTGATGAGTCTACTTGGTTGGACTACATGGGCAACTTAGTCATGGACATCAGGTTGGAGACATGGAGCATGGCAGTCTTATGCAGGGACATTGTGCAGGAGCACTTGTAGAGGTGTCACTTATGGACATCAAATGAGGAGTGCTAAGGAAAGGATGTTGTGCAGGTGGATTTGCTGATGTGACATCTAGACTTATCACTTATGAGCCGATGGAGAGGTTGTGCACTCTTGTACAAGAAGGCCATGGACTTGGATGGAGTTGTGAGTAGACTATGGAGAATTCCTACTACATGGAAAGCTGAGGCATCTTGCAGAGAACTTTGAGCTGAGACTTGTATGCTTGCTAGAGTGTTGGTTGGAGATGACTCATGGAGCTCATGATGACATGAGGTTGTGACTTTTGGGGACTTCATATATGGTGGACTTGGAGGATCTGATGCATTGAGGAGCTGAGGTCATAGACTTTGATGCAGGAAGGGGTGCATACTTTCGAGTACATGCATGGGTGTGGCTTGGAAGAGTGACTTAATGTGGAGGATCGATATGAGACACTTTGGAGTGATGGAGTTACGTCGATGACGATGCCTTGGTGGCAACACTTGAGCATGGGTTGAGCCGAGACTTAACCACTTTAGACACATGGGAGCTGATTGATCTATGATCATGCGCAGCACATGGACAAATGAGACCGGTGTATACTTGTTTCTATGGCAGACTTGAGGGATGGTACATTGCAGATATGATGGAGGTTGCTTCATGAACCTGGATGTGGCACATCGAGAGTCGGATTTTGATGAGATGGTCTCTTCATACTGAGGAGGCGCACATATGGATGATGATGTTGTGATAGATGTGGCTAATTTCATGCAGCACATTAGTACCAGACATCATGGACAACATGTTGCAGATGAGATGAGGACTACTTCATGGACCTGAGCATGGCTTACACTTATATGGAGATGGATTCTTGATCGAGTTGAGGATGTGACAGGATGTTCTGAGAAACGACTGATGGTGGCATGAGGATGTTCATTCTCATGGTTTGAGCGTGATAGTTGGACTGATCACTCGACTAGTTCAAACATGGGGACGCGTAGTGTACAGAGATGTGTTAGCATTGTGTTGGAGTATCATGGCAGCAGTTCACACGAGGACGACACATGATGAGGTCGACACGAGATGTTGCAGGAAGCATGTAGCTTGAGATGGAGGGACCAGCCTTCCACGACAAAGAGCAACATGTGGAGATTGCAACGAGATGGTTGATGGTCATGGATTGAGATGATTTCCGATGTATGACATATCGATGGGGTGTGTACCTTGGTATGGCGATCTTGGTGACAGATGGTTACCGGGACGAGACATGACAGAGATGGTAGTTCTACATATATTACAGGGATGTTTGCAGTATGTGGAGGAGTTGACATCATGGAGGAAGATATTGATGATCTTGGTGGATGGCTACCAGGAAGGTATGTTTTCGAGGACAACAACGACTTCAGGTGGAGGAGGATGTAAGGACCTGCAGTCCTTGGTCGTGTTCCATCTTGAAGTGCGAGCTCAACATAAAATGTGCGAAGGTGTTATGAGTGCGTGGAAGGTTGTCTGAACGATTTATATGCATGAAGGCGTGGGTTAAAACTCATGGAGGCTGACCTACAACTTAAAGCCAGCCGACGGGGTATTGCAAAGAAGTGTGGGCGCGTTAAGGCGTGGAGGACGAGTCGGCCGAGTAGGCTAACTCGCCCTGCCACCAGTATAAACAAGTCATGCGATGGCTGTTTTGAACCATCACTCAACAAGCAACTTCGCTCATCCAACAAGAAGAAGTGTGTGGACAAGGATAGCCGCAGCAATAGAAGGAGGTCGCATAAGGTGATGCACCCAACCTTGGGCGAGGCTACACGAAGGTAAATGCACGGTCTTAGTTTTGGGTGAGGGCGCGAGTAGGGGTCGCCCGCCGAACGAAGGGAAGGGCATGCACGGGCGTGTGGCGCCTAAATTGTGCAAAGGAGCGCCCGACGGTGAAATGAAGGCGTGGGCGCCCGGTTTGTCCGACGACTTGGCATGGGTTCTTGGGTGACTCGGGTGAGTGCCCGCACGTCGTGCAAGTGTACACGGTGTGACTTGGTGAAGTGTTGAGATTGTGAACGGAGGTGTGACTCATGTGGAGGCGCCTGTGTGTGGCGACTTGGTTACGACGAGGTGCACCCAAGTTGGGCAAACAACACGATCGTGCGATGAGGTGAACAAAGGGTTGGTGAGTCGTGCGTCGACCGTGCGGAGGTGCCGACGAGCTCGACAACCGAGTTTGCCGAAGTTGAAAATTTGCTAAGTGTAAATTTGGTTTTTAGATTTAACTTGTACTTTGTAAAAGTGGAAAAATTATATTGATCCAGGCAGACTCATATTGTAGGGAGTTGCCCCTCCCTTTATACTGTTGTGCATTTGTCTTGTATAATGTTGTTTATGTGAATGTTATGGGCTTTCACTTGTATAAAGGAAACATAATAATACTTGGTAACAAAAAGAAGACTAAGTATGGAATGTTAGGCGTAGTCTACAATCATAAGTATTGGTGAAAAGAAAATGATTTGTAGTGCCGCGCCTCGCTATAAGGGGTTAAAAGAGTACCGCAGGTGTAGGGGCTGACACCACCCATCCCATATACAACAAATATCTGATCACCGGGTGCTTCTATAAACCAACTCTCAAGCCATATTTCTGTAGATTTAATTTCCAACCGTACTAGTCTGGTGTCTGGTTGGTCTTGAAGCAGTAGGCTTGCCTGTTGTTGTGTTGCGGAGGCAATATGTCGACCACTGTGAAACACAGAGAAGTCAGTTTAGAGATTGCGAAAGAGCTCATCAAAAGTTGTCTTCCACCTCCAGATTTCTGTAGAAAGTTTAGGCTTGCAAAGGAGGCAATTGATACACTGGTGCTGCCTTCGAGAGAAATCGATCAACTCTCTTGCTTTTCCAACTGCATCTTGCATCCTTCACAGACAATTTTATAGAGATTGAGGGGGTGTCTTTTTCCGATCTTGAAATTGATCACTAATATCGTGTAAGAGACTCTGCATACGATTTAACTACCCTTCCAGAAGCTGACGGTTCTCATCCAACCAAATAACATCATCTATTTTCCAGATGAGTGGAGAAATAACGCTACTGAAGGTATTGGCTGCCACTCTGGTGATAATAACTGTCATTGCCATTTTTTTTTTGCTTTGCCACAGAAGAAATCCTGCGTCTAAAGGGGCCAGAGACATTATAACATAGGATAACAAACAAATATAAATACAAAGAATTGGCATTATAGTTGTGAAATCATCGAGGAGATACAAAGTCATAAGTCGTTATTCAAAATGCTGACTGAGTTGATCTACGATGGTTATTATATAAATCAATCATCATATAAATACAAACATATTAGTTGTCGAATCGAACATATTAGTTGTAAAATCAGTAATGGGATACACAGTCATTAGTATTTATTGAAAATGCAACCTCACTTGACATATTACAGTTATTGTATAAATCAGTCATAAATATAAGTTGTAAAATGAGGAAT
The DNA here is from genome assembly GCA_031772625.1 of Pinus tabuliformis. Classification (NCBI taxonomy): domain Eukaryota; kingdom Viridiplantae; phylum Streptophyta; class Pinopsida; order Pinales; family Pinaceae; genus Pinus; species Pinus tabuliformis. The sequence goes on along the minus strand of CM062819.1, from coordinate 583,941,035 downwards.
GGGATACACAGTCATGGCTGACACAGTCATCAGACATTATTGATTGTTAGTATAGGCTGACTTATTAAACCGAAGGTGTTCTACAAGGGCGTGATCGCCCGCGACCTTCCTCGTCTGTCCATCTGGCAAATCTGAGTATGACATCAAGTTATGTGTCAGATATATCAATTATGATCCTAAAGATGTAATCAAATACGAACACCACGTGTTTATTATTACCTTCAAGCTTTTGTGGATGATGTTTATTGTAATCAAATACAAACACCGCGTGTTTATTATTACCTTCAAGATTTTATGGACAATGTTTATTATGACCTCCAAGCTTTTATGGAAATATGTGCCAGGGACATTGAAAGATAAGCTGAAAGATCACTTATTCATAACATAGAAATCTTGTTTCATCTTTTCCAGTTCTATGTCCGGTTTAAGACTTAACAGGTGGTTGGCCATGAGTGAGAATATCATCTGCATCCAAATAAAATCAATTAACATCAAAAACCTTATAATATTTGTTGAAGATCAAAGCCACATGACTACCTCTTCAGCTTCATTTGTGGCATTCACATTTCTCCCTCGCCATCCTGAGAGAGTGGAGGTTATGGTATTTTGTATTGCGGACAGAAGCTAGCATTGGAGAACCAGAACGTCAACAACACGCATGTAAACTCCAGAATACCAAGACAAGATGGTATAGAGCGAGAGAAGGGGTTAATGAAACGATGTCGCAATGACAACATCGTGTATTCAGAACCGATGGCTGCGACTATCCAACGGCCCTAGAAATCCAATTAGAGAAATAAAGTGGGATTACATCATCTTATTAATTAAATAAAATTTATGAAATAAAATTGTAAACAAATTAGACCGTTGTTATTTAATTGTTTTGAAACCAAAAAATTATTTATAACTTTTTCATATTACATATTGGATTGTGAATTAGACAAAGAATCTAGCCGTCCACAATTTCTTATATTTTATATTTTAAAGATTGGAATTTTCTCAAGGTCAAATTTCAATATATACCACACCTATGATGTAAAAATGAAAGTAAATGTTTGAATTGAAGACACCAAGATTTTGTCATGTTTGGTTTCTTGGTAGTTGCTTATATTTTTGAATTTTCGAGTGCATTTTTTTTTAAATATATGAAAAATATTGAATATTAAATTTGAATTTAGTAAAAGAAAATATAAAATTATAACAAGTTAAAGGTAAGTTAATAAAATTTAAATTATGATAATGGATTGTATTTTTCAATTTACTTTAAATATTTAAACCGTGAGTAGTTATTTTGATTTGAAATTTAATATTTAGTGAAATTGTTTTATTGAACCAAGGTTGGGATTATATTCCTTTCTCCCAACCACCCAATATAGCCCTAATTGACTTTTTTATTTTTGAAGTTGTTTATATAAATTATTATATTTCTTTTTTTGTTATATAATTTTATTCTTTGTAATTTTATATGATAAAATATTTTTTCTTTTTATATTTTATTTTTCTATCATTTTTTATATCATTGATTTTATGTTTTCACTTTTTTTTTCTTTTAATCATTTTAATCAAATTTAATAAAAATCTTATTGATGTCTTTGGTTTTCTTTCTCAGTGGATAGATAATCAAATTTCCTAACATGGGTATATTATAAGGGATATGGTTTTCCCTTAAAGACTTGTATGTGATAAAAATTTAGTTCCATTTATTTTATAGATATATAAGCTCTATATTTCATATGCATCAACACAATGTTACTGTTACTGTTGCAGAAGGTGTTGTAGCTGCTACAACCACCCTCCAAAATTTTCCTATGCTTAGACCTTGGAGTCTCCATTCTGTCCACAAGAGCTCATCATTCACTATCATCAAATATTCATGTTATTTTAAAGACTTGTCTTTCATATAGGGCTTGTGATGTCATTTTTTATCCCAACCATAACTTTTTCAAACACAATTCATCTCTTTCTTTCAATTTGCAAATTTGTTGGTCTTCCCTTTAGAAAATGAGCAATCTTGGAAGACAGACCAAGCTTGAGGATCTAAATCATGCAATATAGAAGGTAAAGCTAGCCTTGAGCTCAAAAAATCCACAATCCTGAGAGGCAGGTCAGTCTTGAGCTCAGAAATTGTGCAAAGTTATCCATCCCCTCAGAAACTGTACAATTCACTGATGCAAGGAATTTCCCAAGCCCTTGAGCCTAGGAATTGTGGAATCTCCTTCGCTAGTGTGAAAAAATAGTTTCTTGGAAAAGTAGAGTTGGCATCCCAAAAAAATAAGAGTTGCCCAATTGATGTCCGGTTCAGTCCACTAAGCTCCTAATTATGACTTTCAAACAAGTGGCGTTTTTTCCTTGATTTTAGGCATGTGCGTCAAAATCCCTAACCAGCCTATATAATAGATGCCCCTAGATCTCATTTCACACTCGATCTTTCATCTCTAGCTTTCAAAGGAGATAAAGGAACTTTTAGTTGAGTTTGCGGTGCTTTTTCGGGTAAGTTTTCCATGTGTCACTTTTTGTTGCTTTTTTTATCGCCTTTTCTCGTTTTGCTTCTGTGAGTGTTGTTTTTCTTATTTCTTTTCATACTCATTGTTGTTTTATCTTATATTAATTTGTAAAAGTGTTGGTTTAGTATGTCGTTCACTTTTTACAAGTGTCGCATCAGCTTCTTCTTTTTACTGATTAGTGGTTGTCGGTTCAGTGACTCCCTATGCATGTTGCTTTTCCTTTTGCATGTTGATCTTCTACACTTGGTTTTCACTGATTTATCTTTCCTTTAGTCACATCTTCACTCTTACTTGCACCATCACCCATATCTTCCACTTTCCCATCCTCTTCCTGGGAATATTTTCCCCTTACTTGGCGAGAAGTTGCCATGATCAAATGTGCATGGCGCAACTCCAAGGCTTAAATCTCGTGCTTCGCCTCTGAGACTACAATTTGCAGTCCCTGGCTCGCCCAAATATGCATTACATAGTTCCAAGGCTCAAGCCTCATCCTTGGCCACTAAGACTACATAATGCATAGTCTCTTCCTTAGTCTTCCCAAGTGGCTGAGACTGCGCATTGCGTAGTATCAATCCTCAAGTATCTCCCTTGACTCTGAGACTATGCAATTTGTAGTTCATGAGGCTAGTCTCTTCCCTCAGCCCAAGAATTGCACATTTTTCCCTCTCACTCTTTTGGGTGCTGCCTTGATCTTGCTTTGTGAGTCTATTTTGCTTGAGCTAATTTATGTTTTCCATGAGTACATTTTTCTCCTATAGGTACTGTGGGTTTTGAGCACTTCTCTTGATTAGTTACTATCACTAAGGATCCCAAGAGATCTATCTCAAAGGACACTACAAAGAGTAGCACCAGGGAGGCAATTAAGAGTACTCCAATGAATTTTCCAATTTTTTCAGAGACTCAATTGTTTATAGAGAAATAGTCAGACATTACATGGCAGAAGGTCAATGAGGTATTCTCAGCAAGAAGTTTCAAATTAGATCTCAAGGACTAGAATGTTTACATCAATGTCCAAAGGTTAGGATTACATAAGATTGCATGCAGGTACCCAATTTTTCCTTGTGCATACATTGTTAGATGGATACTTTCCCATACAGATAACAAGACCATGACTCTCAACAGTGTCAGTGGACAAATTCTTGCATCTTTTATGCCACATGATTTTCAGAGTATGTATCGTTTTCTATTGCTAGAGTCTTACATGGATTCCCACTTCTATGTAGTCACCATCTACCTGAGCATAAAGGATATTGTCAAAAGTTGGGTGAAAGAGCCTTCGAATTTTGCCAAACACCCAAAAACACTTATAAGACAAAATATCTCAGGAAGGCTTATCAGTACTTAATAGTCTTATGTTATTGGATCTATGGCCAAAACAATGCTAAGACCTTTCCAAAAGGCTAGGAATTCTTGTTTAAGCAGGTTGTGAATGAAGGAAAACCATTCAACCAGTTTGATTTGTTGGCTCAACAATTGAGGACCCATGTAAATAATGCTAAAAACCCTCCCAACGGTATGTAAGCTAGGTTCTACATATATTCTTACTTGTTATATGCAATATGTGCTCAAACTTTTTTCGTGGCATGAGTTAGACTTGATCACTAAGAGAACCTGTCGTGCACATTTACTGCAAGTTGCTTTCAAAGTGCAGTTACAAAGGATTAATTGAAGAGATGATTGATCACTTCCTCATTCCATTATACAAGATAATGTTTCAGGAAGAGCTACCTTGCATGTTCCCCAGGGAAATGGAAGCAGTTTTAGAATTAGCATATTGGTTTGCCTCAACGAATGGAATTTTCCTTAGAGTGTTTGGTGGCCAGAAGCCTGCACATATTCTTTTGAGGCACACCACCAACAATTTGGTCATGAAAGAAGTTGTGTATCATATTTCCACAGATTTATCAAGAGTTCTGCATAGAAAGAAAAAGCACCTTGGCCCACTGTTCCTTTGAAAATTGGATTGTACGATATTAAGAATCTGAAGATTGCAGGCACATAAGGCAAGGAGATAGAGAAATTCACATTCAGACATTTGGAATTCAATATATATGATCCTAGGAATGTTTGCAAAGAACATTGTGTGAGGATTCATTTCCAGAAGCCATGCAGAACATTTTACATGCTAGAGGAGGAAGAGATCAAGAACTGTTATAATGCCTCCAAGTCCCGCAAACTAGTTAGCTTCTCAGGAACATCATAGGTTACTCCTCATAAAGAGGTCACCCGATAGATAGAACTAGAAGAAGGGCACAACCTAATGCACAAAAAGGGAAAAAGGAAATTTGCACATAGTCTAGTGGAAGAGAAAAGCCACAAGATGAAATTGGATCCAATCATCTTGAAGGCAGCCATAACAATAGAAAAAGAGGAGGAAATAGAGGAAGTAGAGGGAAGAACAAGAGTAGAAAATATTGGAAGGAGAAAGGCAGAAACAACAAGAAGAAGAATTGCAGAGAATAGAAGAAGAAGAAGCAACATAGAAACAACCGGAAGAACAAGAAAATAACGAACCAATAGAAGAGGAGAGCAAACAATTACAGGAGAAGGAAGTTGCTCAAGAAATCGAAGAATTGATTTTTATTCAAGATATGGAGGTGGAACCAGAGCTGCTAAACCAAGATGTTGATCTTATTCTGATCACTTAGCAGGTCACCATTTAATCCCCCCCCCCCCTTTGATAACAAAGAAAACTCCCAGCGAAGAAAAGGAAATTGTTCCTCTTGATGATGGTTTGGTCATGGATACCTATAATATAACTTACGATGAGCTTAAGAAGAATATTTTACAAGTATGAAAGAAACATTTTCTGGATGATCTTACATCTCCTGCATTCATTAAAGAAAGGTTGATTGTAATATATAACAGAAGAAATCCAGAGGCCATTTCCGCATCCAACTTGGGCTTTGCAGGTGCTACCAAGTCAAATATTGAGTATCTCATGGCTGAGAATAGGAAGATGACAAAGAAATTATAGGATGCAAGGAAACAAATTGAGCAACTCCAAGCAGAGGTCCAGAAAGCAACCCCTACACATGTATATTTGGAAGAACATAAAGAAGCCATACTTGGTGAAGTATCAACATTGGGAGAAACCATGTGGATCCTTTATGAGGAGCTTGTCATTGTCCATAAATCAATTGTCTGCTTGCATGACATGCAATAAAAGTGCAAAGATAATGCTAAATCCCTAAAGGTTGTCCATATAGCCACCGCTATTATGCATGAGTGGTCAATGCAACACAAAGAGGAATCATCCGAATTGGAAAAGAAAACAAGGCAACAAACAGAATTGGAGAAAGCACAAGTTTGGATGATCATCTAGAGTAACAAACAACTCGCCTCATTCATCGCCAACATTTAGCCCTCATATGAACAATTATACAATAGCATGGATTTCATGGTGAAATCACATAAGGTCCCTTCACTTCGCTCACTCATTGTAGTCAAGCGTAGAAATCAAGTCAGGCAGAAGTTTGAAGAATTCTTGGACCATCTCAGACAGATTATCACCAAGGAAGATCTGGAGGTGAACATGAACAATATGCATAAGTAAATTGGTGGCCCTATCCATATTAACACCATGTTGATCCTGCTGAAGAAGGAAATTCAAACTGGTTCCAAATTAGTCTGCCCAAATGTAATGGAGGCTAGAGTCCACTTCCAGCTTGATCCCATCACACAGTTTGGGGATGTCATTGCACAGTACAAGGCTTGGCACCACTATGTGACCGAGCAACTACACGTTGAATTGGCTGAGTTGGAGTTTCCCCAAACTCAAGTTTAACTTATCTTTTCTTCTTAGGTTGTCTAGTTGACTCTACCCAATTGTGTCTTACATGGGTATGAGCGATATTGTAATATTTTTTGTAATTAATTGTAATTGAAATTCCAAGCGTCAATTATGGAATTTGAAGAGTCATTTTGTAGTGAATTCCAAAGGTCATGGTTGAAAGAAGTCAAACAGTCATGAGGGAAGTCAAAGAGTCACAAATGGAGATGAATAGTCACCCCTTTTATTATAAATGTATCCTTATTAGTCATGTAAAGAGTTTTTGGCTAGGCTTTTGGCTTAGGAGTAGAATATTGGGAGTCTTGACCCTTGGATTCTTCGTAGAATAGAGGGAGTGTCTTTCCCTGGAGGAGTAGGTGTTGGCTTAATGTTCCACTATTTGTACTAGTGGTTCATCAATTGTATATGTATTCTTGGGACTTTTGCTTTAATAAAATCTCAGAGCTGGCACATTTTGACGTATGGGTTGTGAATATATTAGGACTATTCTTGTTATGCTTACAGTATATGTTATTTCATTTATGCTAACACTTATGAAATGTTTCATTTCCATTAGTATGAATCTTGTTGAATGCATGTTGTTGTATATTTCTATCATGGTTAACTTGTGAACTATTTTGCAGGATAACTTGTGATGCATTTTATGCTCGTGTGTTCCTTTCAAGTTGCTTACTATTACAGGATTCTAAGGAGCTCACTCACTTTTTCTTCATCATGTTAGAACCTTCCGTGCATTTCACTTGACCCTTCACAAAGCTATACACTTGTTTCACTAAAGTCATCAATACTTTATTCTATGTGTTATCGCAGCAAAGGCATAACACTAAAACCCGCTATTTCAGCAGTCAGGTCATATTCTGGATGGGAATCCTACTCCAAATGGCATGAGGTATAATTGGGACTTCATATCGAGGAGACCCCCTAGATTTTCGTGGGTTCAGAACCATCAACATTTATGGCGCTAGAAGGAGGGCCAGATGACAAGCTAAGGCTGTAAAGTTTGTGGTGAACTTTCCTATCTTTTAATGGCTTCTTCCCGTATCTTAACCTCAACATTTTTTTCCATGACAACAAATATAAAAGTGCCCAAGGGGATAATTAATGACTTGTCAAATCTGAAGTTTGTTGGTCATGGCAGAACAACCATTCTTCAACACACTACTTGTTTTCTTGAATTTTGCACTTATCACAATATTCACTATGAGCATATTGCTTTCAGGTTGTACATTTTCATGTTTGAAGTGCGTGTTAAGGAAAGGTGTTACACACTTCCAACCACTCCTATTCACTATTTTGAACATCTTGTCAAGGAGCTCTACCATGCCTTTGACAGGTATGATTATAAATCTATCTATAGAAAAATCATGCATCTAAGAAAAGCACCTGTTGAATCTCTTAACAATTTTCATAATCGCTTCATTCATTTCTGTTATGAATTTTCTGAAGATGATATTGATTGGAAATTCATGAAAGAGAAGTTATCATTTCTTTTTCATATTTTGATGAATCCAACAGAATATGAATCTTTTGAAAGTATCCCAACATATGCTGGTTATGGATCTCATAAATCTGCGATGAGGGAAGTTGTTGTTCAAAGTGACTCTTCATCTTCTTCTCATTAAACAACTCCATTTATATAGGGTGAGGTTGGAGAACTTGAGACTCCATCTGTTGATCTACCACCATCTTCTCCCAACCCACATATTTAAAATTTAAATGCAAGTTTGGACTGCAGATCAAATGTTTCTAGTAATGTTCTTTCTCCTCATCCTCCATCTGTTAGTTCCCTTGGTCCTCTTGATTGTGAGTTGTTATATCCACCTGTTTCAATCATTTCTGCTAATGTTCATGAGGATAAAATTTAGGATGGAGTTAGTGTTGTCCAAAAAGCTTGTGATATCATTCACGATGATTATGTGTGGGATTCCATTTCTAAATAAGAATTTGCGATCCAAGTTGATGTTTCTCATTTGTCCTCTCTCCCTCTTTATCCTGAGATATTCCATGATTTTGTCATGCCTGTTTCATCTTTCAAAGAACCAATTTCGGAGGATATTATTTATGATCACACTCAGGACTCGTGGAATGTTAATTTTACATCTAAACTTGGAGAGGGAAAATCTTCTTTCCCTGATCATTCCCATCCGTCATCTGATCATTGGGAAGAAACAAAGAGTGATATTTTTTCTTCAATTTCCCCCTCTATGATCATCAGATCATGAGGATCATTTTCTTCCTGATGATGGATTTTCTAATCATAGTTGTTGTGATCTATTCATTAACTCAACTAGTCACAACCCTGCATTTTCTACTATCGATTTTTCCAAGCCACCAGCTTTCAATGATCTACCTTCTTATGTATTAGAACTACTACAAGTTGTCGAGGCACTTCAACCAATGTTGATGGTTATGTCAGGTTCTTGCCTTCTTGATGTTAGTTCCAGTCATGATTGGGATAGTAATTCATATCGCATGAATCCTCATCGGTTGATTGCACAGATTGAAAATCAATCTATTTCACAACTTTCACATCCTCCATTTGTTTTGCATGATCATGTCGCTCAATTATTGGAGGAGTCATACTTGGCAAGCCCATTAGTGAAACACACGTTTTCCACTTTCTTTATGTTTTCCAAGTTTGGAAGTTTGGAAGAATGCTTTTGCATGTCATCTTGTTGTAATGTGCATGAACACCATCATGAATCTGCAGAATGTCTTACATATTCTTTCTTCATGTATTTTTCTACCTGCATGTTCAGACTTTGAATGTTCCAGCATGTCGTGATTTATCTTTCTTGTCTGGTATTATTCTTGAACATATTTCATTTTGTTGATACCCTCACCCTCTCAAGTCAAGCAAAGCTTTGATGGTTACATTGGAAGTTTCATTTTACATGAGACTGTCCTTTTTCTCGATTAGTTTAGGAGTAGGGGTAGTTTTACTTGTTTCTTTGTTTTGTTCCATTTTTTTTTCTTTCTACCCTACCCTTTTCTTTCTTTCCATTGCAAATAGGTTCTGCATGAGACTGTGTTTTGTTTTCAAAGAAATCATGTTGAAGTTTAAGAGGAAATTGTGCTACTATCAATGCTTGGTTATCTGTCTATTCCCTCTCTTTTCGTGGATCTTTCACCTTTTAGTCGATGATACCCTGATCTAAAATATTTTCTTTCTCAGAGATAATCATAGTGGAATCACGATGCTTGAATCTAAAACTAGTGCCACCTACTCTAAGCAAATTTAATGATTGGTTGGTTTTTCCCTATCAACTAAGTCAAGTAGAGTAAAGAGGGGATGAAACTTTAACAATGGAAATGTATTTTAGTGGTGTATAAATATCCTTCTCTGAAGGGACAACCTCCTCTTCTCTCAATAATTTTGGATCCCTTTGTTGAGGTCTTACTATAGTTTTATAGATTCAGTCACTCTTACATTTATTTGTCAATCCTAGGTCCATCTGATTATTTCAAGGTTATCGTGCAAGGTCTATGTAGGCCACAGGTTCCCTACCCAATATTGAGCAATTATAAAATACAAGGCCCATACAGTTCTAAAAATCAAGTAACAACAAATTAAATAATACCAACTCTAGGTAACAATAGTCTGAAGTAACAACAATTCTAAAATAACAACAAGATAATAAAGGAGAAAAGAAATGAAACAACAATCATAAAGCATTAACAATACAATTGAAAAGCATAACTATCCACATGAATTGTATCCAACAAAACCTAATCGAAAGAGTGGGCCCAACTCTCCGATCAGGGCTGTGGCTGAGAATTATAGACTACACTGAATTACAATATGCTAATATTCTCATTAATTCATAAAAAGGAATTACAAACTAAATTTCTGGTGTTATACATGAAAAGAAGACCATTTAGTTCGTGGTGATCTGTCTGTTAAAAAATATACAATAATTCCTCAAATATAAAGCAGAATGAAAACATAGCAACAGAGCTGGTTTTGCCAGTTATTTAGGCAATTGATCAATTGATGGTTCAATCCTCGAATAGTGCCAGCAGTCCACAGTCAACAACATAACGATGGGTTATGTTCCACCAAATGATATCCAGTATGAATTGTTGAGTAACATGCAAGGAATCTCATTAGAAAATCATCTAAGTATCATTCCCCTATGACTACCGCTTCATTAATTAACAATTCAAGAAGAAATGCCAATACAATATACCTTTTCATTAATTGGGATACAAATTGACCTGATAAGAGCTATAAAGTAGATGGAAAGGGATAGGTGTAAGTAGGTAAAAATGGGTAATTTAATCAGTCAACATCTCCCCCCAACTTTCTTAGTTTCATGTCCTCATGCAAACCTCTTCCTACATAAATCACAGTTAGAAATGTTCTCACTAACATGGAGTTGAGTGAGGTATATTGTTTCACTATATCAGTCTGAGGTAGCTGATAGCCATTTATGTGAATGATGTCCTTCCACCAATATTCATCCACAATATAAGTCAGCTCATATTGTTCAAAAGGTAACTAGATAGTAGGAAACTAGAACCTTAACCCCAGCCAACCAACTGCACAGTGTTTCATGCAAGAAATATATCATGGGATTCTCTCCAATGCTCTTGAAAAGTTGGGTGCCCCAAATGATTCTTGTGCATGTATTGCTGATGATGAAAGTATCCAATGCCTTTAACAAGCATCCTTCGCCTCTTCCCTAAAAGTATAGATTTGCATTGTGCACAGGTCGATACACCATCGTTGTGTCGTAAGCATATGGTCCTTTCGGCCTTCTAATCTGAGAAACTAATAATGTTTAGTACAAATAGCCCCATATTGGAAATTCTCCATCCTAACCATCGTTAGGCAATTTCCCTGATTTGCCTCAAATGTATCAAGGGTTTTCTTCCATTTGACTTGATTGATCACAAAATATGTAAAATCCTTTAATTGGATATCTTCTACAAATGGCACAAGGTTGAACATCTGATCAGTTTCTAGGATACAATCATGCATGTATAGCTCACATAACAAATGTTGGTTAATATAATTATTAGCTCTCAAAATCCTTAACAATTGCATGGGGTCTTCTATTTTGTGACTCAACTCTTGGTGAATACTTTCCAAACTGAAAAAAGAATACTCCTCATGAAGAAAAAAGGTGTAACAATTAGGAGGGGCCTGCATGCCATCAATTTTTGCACTAGAGTAAACATCTCATCCTTATCTATCTTTAGCAACTAAACCTTTTGCTGCAATTCTCTGATTCTCTTCTACAATTTTTCTCATTTTTGTTGAGATTTTTTTATTTGAGTTATATAATTGGCGACTGCCCTTGCCACATTCTCCCTAAGTTGTCTTATTTCTTTCTGATGATCCTTCATGGGGATTTCCCCACACTAGAAACTAAAAGTATTGGCCTTCCAATTCTAGATTTATGTTGACAAAATAAATTCTCGTTCTTCTTCAAGGTAGATGAGTGCCTCGGTCTATGTGGATGTCAGCATTACCTCTTTGTCTTCTATTTGTGTAGATAACAAGACCACCTCCCTATATTTTGTCTAGATAGATACCGAGACTACCTCTCTATCTTTTGTCTGTACAACCAATGAAACTATCCCACTGGTTCCAGGGTATGCGAATGTTCAACCTGTTTGATTTTTTTCTTTCCTTTTTCTATTTCTGCAGCCGCATCACCTGTTTCCTTAGCTTCGTAATCTCCATATTTAACTGAATATTCTCTTTTAACAATAGTCAGTTTTGATGCCAACTGGGAATTTTCCTTTTTACAAGTTCCTCAATAGGTTCTTGTTTTATTACATTCTCCTCCATCTGTTCTGAAGCTAGTATTGGTTTTTGTGGAGTAGTATCAGAAAATTCTTCAACAGGTTCTTGTTGATCATTATTGGAAAATTCTTCAACAAACTCTGGCACTACCAAATTTTCTTCCATTGGTTCCAAAGCTTGTACTGGTTCTTGTGGAGCAATATCAAAAAATTATTCAACAGACTCTGGCACTACCAAATTTTCTTCCATTTGTTCTAAAGCTAATATTGGTTCTTATGTAGAAATATCAGTCCTACCCTCTTGTTCCATTTTTTCTAAAGTCAATAATGGTTCTTATGGAGCAGTATCGACTGCACACTCTTTTTCCATTTTTCTTTTAAGTTGGTATTGGTTCTTGTGGAGCAGTATCATACATACTCTCTTATTCCATTTGTTCTGAAGTTGGTACTGGTTCTTGTGGAGAAGTATTAGTTGCACTATCTTCTACAATAACTCCTAAGAACTTCAAATTGGCAGGAAAGACTTCTGACTATCTAGCTTTTGTTACCACAATGGTGGGAGAATGAAAATTCCTTGATCCTCTCGGCAAAGAGGACATAAGTGGTGAGAAAGAGGGAGTAATTTCAGTTTCCATTCTACCAACATCCTCCATTTATATCTCCTGAGTTCCTTCCCTATCTCCCTAACCATCTTGTTGATCCTTCATTTCTTCATCCCCTTGCTCCTCTACTTCCTCTAACATTTGTTCCATTCCTTCTGCTTTAAGCAATTCCTCTTCTGACCTTATGAGCATCATGGCTATAACTTTCTCCTCCGATAATTCAACATGTTGCTACCAAGTTATAGGAGTCTATAACAAGGCGTGTATTACCAACAATCTAACAAGTCAGTAATTCGTAAGGATGACCAATGCCTAGCAGGAGCGGTGCGCTGACCGAGCCATCAATTGTAAATTGTTCAAAATGAATAAATGGATATTTACAACATGCATCTGACGAAATCAGAGACATTCTAAGAGCTTGAAATGATATTTACAAATTGTAGAAAATTGACCTTCACAAGTGATATACTAGATTAAGAAGTATGTGACATTTGACCAGGGTTGTGGTAGCGATTTTCAATCATATCCCTTTCCTTTATGCACCACGTTCTCCCCTGCTTGTAAGAACAACTCTAGAAACTTTGGGAAGGATGCTCATCTGATAAACCACTTATGTTCGTCCTGTGATAACCCATTGAATACTGCAGTGAATTCTTCGGTTACTTTAACTTCCAATCTGTAGACCCTGGAGGTATTTCCTTCCAGATTCAATGCAAATTCAACTATCATTCCTTCATCAAATCCCTGTAGCTACTCAAAGTAAGTATGCCAGCCCACATTTTGGAAAATCTACCATACTTTTGGTTGGCATCGTATCTGCTCTGTATTCTCAAGCTCATGTTTGATAGCCTGGCCACCCATTATACCTATTAGTTACCTTACAGTAGTGTTCGGAGTAGCAGCCAACTATTAAGGGAAGATTAGCCGAGAAACTACGTGGTAATGGAAATGGCGATAAGGGAAATGAATCTGGGAGACAGTTATGGTAAAACAATGTTAATCATGGTAATAATTATGGTAATAATTGTGATACATTGGAAATGACCACATTTTAATGTAGGCATGTGTATTTGTACATGGTGTATTTTCCAGTGAGTGTTGGTATGTGTGAAGGATATGGATGGAGACATGATGCGAGTGGGTAACGATACAATATTAATGATATGATTGAATGGTTTAAATGGTATTTAATGAGGTATGATAATAACAACAATGGTATTGCTATTAATTAAATGTGATACAGTATCCTCCCCAACTAAGGTATGGTTGTCCTCAACCCTGATGGGTCATGTCATTATTGAAATGTCAATTAAATTCACCGAGTTGTATGGGGACATACCTAATGGCTTACCTTAGTGGAGTGTCAACACCAATGCAGTATCAACATCGGTAGAGTATGAACACCGGTGGAGGATCAACGTCAGTAGAGTATCAACGCTATTGGAGTATCAACATCGGCAGAGTATCAACACCAGTGGAATATCAACATCGACAGAGTATCAACACTAGTGGAGTTTTGGCATCGATAGAGTATCAGCACCAGTGCAGTATCAACATCAGCAGAGTATCAACACTGACAATTTTGTAATGGAGATAACTGAGATGTTGTGATAGGAGTAGCAACAGGGGAGAGGAAAAGAGCATTGCGACTGGAGTAGCAACAAGGGAAGGGAAAGAGATCGCTGCAATTGGAGTAGAAACAAGGGAAGGCAAAAAGACTGATGCAACTAGAGTAGCAGCAAGGGAAGGGGAAAAGAGCACTGCAAGTGAACTAGTAGTAGAACTTAAAAATATATTTATTATTATTATTATTATTATTTTTTAAATTACATTTTTATTCAACAGGAGGTGCAGAGGAAGAATTTTCTGAACAAATGACTTCAAAACCATAATCATTAGAAAATTGTCTAATAAAGGAGCCCCTAGAGGTCAGATAGTGATACAACCTGAGGCGATGTCCATTTGCAAGTGAAGGAGTATGTGCATCATCTATTGTTATGAGTTTAACAATTAAATTGTCAAACATTGTGTCGACCTCATATCAGCCCATCCATATTGAGCAGAGATTTCCTTTAAAAACCTTGAATCCAGAATCATAGAGTAACGCCCAATCACCTTTTGGAAATAGCTTTTTCTTAATAAAATTACCATGCCACTTAGTTCGTTGTTGTTGGATGTTCGTAGTCTTTTGTATAGCTACCAAATGGATTTCATCTAACTCATTAAGTTGATCCAGTCGGTGTTTCTGGGCTGTAGTAAGATCCAGGCCTACATCAAGAGTTGTCTTAAGAATTTTGACCTTGAACTAAACCAAAAATAGAGGGTATTTCCCAAACTCAAGTTCATATGGTGAAAACGCCATTATATTCCGCGATGGTTAGCCACAGTATTTGTAAGAATATTTTCAAATAATTTATTTGTGCTCTCTACCTGACCATTCGCCTAAGGGTGATATGGGGATGTCACCTGGTGTTTGATTCCAAATTTCTTCATAAGCGTTGCTGTTGAATGTGATGTAAAATGTGTCGCTCCATCTGAAATTATTTCCCTGGAAGTCCCATATCGATCAAATATTTCTTCAAATAGGAATTCAAAGATAGTTTTTTAGTTTCTTTTGAAACGGCCTTGGTTTCCACCCATTTCAGCACATAGTCTGTATATAAAAGGATATGGACTTTCTGGTGAGATGGAGGGTCAAATGGCCCAAAAAAATCAATGGCCATTTCTCAAAGGGCTCAAGGACAAGTTGAGTCTTCAGTGCAATTTTATCTGATTGAACAGGCTGGCCCATTCGTTAACAATTTTCAAACCCCCGTACGTATCTTCTACATCGTAGAATATAGAGGGCCAATAGTATCCCATCTGCAACACCTTGTGACTGGTCTGTTTATCAACAAAGTGTCCCCCGCAAGGTTCATCATGGGTAGCTTCCAGGACATTGTAGACTCGTCCTCACCTACATAATGTTGGATTTTCGTATCTGGTCAAGTGTAGAAGAGGTACCCTTCTATCTATGTATAACAGACACTCTGCTAAATAATTCTCCATTGTTCCCTATGTGACAAATGATGAGGTACCTTATCTGCAACAAGATAGTTAGAAACATCTACATACCAAGGGGTGTGAGTAGAAATTGCAAATAGATGTTTGTTTCCAGGAAAACTAGTGTCTTTTTGATCTGCTACTCCCACTAGCATTGGCAACTACCCTAGAAACAAACAATCAAAGCAATTTGTGATTTCCTTTATGTATGAGAGGAGCAAAGGGACCAACCTAGATCTTCTGCTTGACTCCTTGCTTGATTTCTCTCTCCCTCGATAGAGCTTGCACCTCTTCTCCTACTTATCCTGCTCAATGAATACCTGTAGAGACAAAGTAACAAAACACTATCAAAGCATCTCAATCTATTATATCATAAACAATGTAGAATCAGAAATACATTGATCATACAATGGCATTCACAAATAACAACATTCACAAATAGACGATTGTATGGAGGAAGAATCAAAGAAATTTATTAATAATATAAGGGAGAATTACAACCCAGCTGTCTGATCCAGCATCATCCTCCCAGCATCAAAGCCCTCTTCACCTCATGAAAAGCAATATTACCCAACAATACAATTCTCTTTCTCAAAGACAAACTATCAGCACTTCCTTACAAATTACAAAATTCTAGCCTCTAGATCTCTCATATGAGGGATCCATTTATAGATGTCTGCAACGGTGTGAGTCATCTCTGGGTTTTTTATTAGTGTCATTACACTTGTTGTTCTTGGTTCCACTTGGAGATTTCTTGGATCTCTTACTCATCCCTACGCGAATTCAGAGAGGCAAGTGTCATAGGAGAAGTTTCTGGAAGATTCCATGAGCATCCATGTAGCAAACTGTCTCAAACATTTGTCCATCCTTGCTTATCACACCCTACAGAAGGCCTCTTTAGTATGCATGACACATGGCTAGTGTAGAAGCCAGTATGCATCACACCTTGATAGTGGGGTAGTCAGTATGGTCTAGTTTTGGCCAGTTCTGAGTGGTTTTTAAGGTGGAACTTTTGGGGAATGATGTAATCAGTTGACTATGATCCTTTAGGGTATGAAACAACACTTTTAGGGGTTAAAGAGCCCTTGGTTTATCGACATATAAGATTGGGGTTGCAGTGCCCAAATATGTCCATAACAATGTTCATCAGGAAAAATATCTTCTACAGGTATATCTTCATTATTAATATTCAACTTAGATAGGAAATCTGCTACAACATTATATTTTCCTAGTTTGTCCACAATAATGATAGAAAATCCTTATAACAATAATAACCATCTTGTGATTCTTTCGGGAGTTATAATTTTGTTCATTAGATACCTAATGGTTGAATGATTTGTATGCACAAAGGTGGGATACCCTGTAATATAATTCCAAAATGTGCTAACATCATAAAGGACAACCAAAAATTCCTTCTCAATTACCGTATAATTAAGCTCAGTAGGAGTTAAATTCTTGCTAAGGTAGTAGATTTCATATGGCTTCTTATCTTCAGGTTGTCCCAAAAATGCCCCAACTTCTATATGGGAAGCGTCCGTAGAGATATGGAATGGAAATTTCCAATCAAGACTAAGAAATATTTTATCCTCACAGACTAATGTCTTGATCCCTAAAAATTCCAATTCACAAGCATCAGTCCACACAAATTCTACATCTTTAGATAGCTGTTGGAAAAGTGGAAATTCTATTTTAGAAAAAATTTCTTGATCCAGGTGGATGTTGGTAGCCACCCACCTATCCCACTTGGACCCCCACAACTTTCTCTTTCAGATTTTCAGTTTCCGTAATTGTAGCATAATTTACTATTTTTGGCATTTTTTCAGGTCCTGAACTTCCGGAGCTGTTTTTCAGGCCCTAAATGACCTTTTTTTGGAAATCTGGGAGTAACATAGGATGACCCATGTTTCTCTTCCCAAAGTTGTAGTGCTCAGATATATATTTCTAACAAGCTATTGTACACGTCAAACAAAGATCAGGTGCCAAAGTTACGACCCCGGGAAGTTGATGTACCAGCTTACCCAAAACGGGGCCCACAATTTGGAGTTTCATCTTCTAGGGTTAGGTTTTGGGTTGTTAAGGGTTTTCCATTGGTTCTCAACAATAAATAGGCCTTCGAGCCTCATTGTAACATAGTTTAGAGGCATGTAGCCACCACATCTCTTCTCATAGATAAGCTACCATCACCCTAGATGGTTTATTTCCATTTCTGCTTGTAAGCATATTTCAGTATTTTACATTAATGAAATGAAGTATTATTTCCATTGCATCTCTGTGTATATGGTTATCTCTGTAATTTTTTGTGTTCCTTTTTAATTCTGGATCAGTGGTATCAGTGTGGTCTGCTTTTTCTCTATTTTTCTTTGCATGTCCCCAATGAGGTCGGGATATAAGGAGTTAGGGCTTGAACTAGTCGAACCTTTGCAAAACCAACCTCGCAAATCCCGACGGCCTCCCATGGTGGATGAAAAGAAATATGAGGGGTCAGGAGATCTTATCAAAATCTTGCTCGAAGAAGCCCTTGAGCGACAAAGGAACACGATGATGGACAACTTTGCCCAGATCCTTCAGCAGCTACCCAAAGGCGACACATCATCTTCCAGCAACTACTCTGGAAATGCCACGCCATTTAAGGTACAAGTTTATTTTGAATTCCCCATATTCGAGGGTCAGATAGATGCAGATGCCATAGATAAATGGTTAAATCTTCTAGAGGGTTATTTTTATGTTCATGAATTTTCGAGTTGGGAAAAGATTGTTTTTTCTCTTCTCGAAGTAGCTCCCCACATCAAGGACTGGTGGGAAACCTACTGTGAGTAGAAGGATGAAAGTACGGGCTCACTGTTTTCAGCTGCACCAACTTGGAATTCATTTCGAGATGCCATCAAAGAGCAGTACTACCCTGTCAAAAGCTATGAGGATAAATACATAAAGTGGACCACGCTGCGGCAGGGACATGACCAAGATGTGTTGGAGTTCACAAACATTTTTCATACCCTTTGCACATAGTTGGGTATCAAAGATTCTGAGCTGCATCTGGTACTCAAATATTGTGGCTGCCTACACAGATACATCCAGGAAGAGATGGAGTTCCTGAACATCTCCTCACTTGGCACAGCATACCGATACAGTGTCAAAATCGAGCAAAAGTTCAAACAAAAGAAGAGAGACTTTTGATCTGTGAATCCGAAGACAAAAGGACAAAGCCAAGGCATGGTGACCCAAGACAACCCGTGATCCAGGTGGATTAATCCAAAATGAATCTAAGATAGACTTCTAAGTCTAAAGTGTTTCTCACAAAGGAAAATGAAAGTCCAAGGATGCTCCTGGAAATAGTCCCATTGTGTAGATCTTTTCATTCTGAATCTACTGCAACTTGAATGGGCTAAAATGGACTTCGGATGATGAAGTTATCGCGAAAAAAGTTTGCCTTTGTTGCTTTGAGAAAGGAGGCATTTCTCCTAAAAATGGGCTTAAAAGGCTTCTAAAGGGAAATCGCAGTCAGAGGAGTTCAAAAGGTAGACTTAAGGTCGGGTGTAAGGAACCCTCGATCAGTGACATACGATATCGATGATCAGTATCGGCAATCAGCATCAACGATCGGAGGAGTAGAAGGCGTAGACCCCGCCGATCCAATACGCAAGGTGCAATATCGGCAATTGGCGGATTGGCGTATCAACGATCATCATACTGACATATCGGCGATATTAGCGTCGGTAATCAGCATCAGCGATTAGCATCAATAATTAGCGTCAGCATAACCAAAGGGAAGAACTCTGGGGCCATTGCGTTAGTGACATGCGATATTGTGATAGGGCCGATAACGATACACCGATATTGGTGATCAACGATCGGCGATCGGAGGATCCCCGTGACAAGGGCCATTGAACAGCGTGATATGCGACTTGTGATGAAAGGGCTGGAACCGATGGGTTTATAGACCCGATCTAATGAAATTTGAAATCCAGGTAAGGCTCACAGTCAATTTTTCAATGTATTTCCATGTATTTCGTGGTATTGTTAATGTACTATTTCGGGATTAATGCCAGGAAAAAGGCCGAACGGTGGGGTAAACCCGCACCCATCTCTCCTTTCATTGGTAAAATTGTTTCTATTCTAAACATTTCAGTTCACACTATAAGCAGAATGCTGCAACAAAAACATGTTATAAAACACGATGAATGAAGAGCAGAAAAACAGGGGGATTCCTTGGGAGGAAGACAGAGAGCTTGAGTGCCCAAGAGCCTGAGTTCCAGAGAGCCAAAGGGAAGGTTGCGCCAGAAGGAGAAGCAGAGTTAGATAGAGCTGCAGAGCTACAGAGAGACAGAGCCAGATAGAGCCAGAGAGCTAGACAAAGCCCGAGAAGTTACTCAGACAAGCATAAAAGCCAGAGAGCCTAAAAGGCAGAGTGCCGCAAGGTCGCAGAGCCATAGAGCTTGATAGAGGCAAAATTATAAGACTCCTTTGTTTGTAACTGATGACTGTATTCTACTTTTTCATGCCATTTAATGAATGAAGGCCTCCCCATTGATCGAGCAGGGCCCGGAGACATAGTCGAAGTTGGACGAACTCCGTTATCAAGTCTTGTTGTCTTATTTTATGCTTTATGTTCTTCTTCTTCTTCTCTCATGTGCACATTAGATTTCTATGGTTAAGCTGCAATTTCTACATGTGATTCTTTAACAAATCTATAAGCAAAAGATTCTTGGATCAAGTGTTATCATAGTAGGTCTTTTTAGATGTGAAGTGCATGTTTGTATGCTAACAAGAAACAGGCTCTGAAGAGGCGAAGGGAAACTAGAGCCTTTTGATCCTTAAGTGGGGCGTGCACATCGAAGGAGAAACATGGCAGATGAAGAGGCTCGTATTGAAGAGAAGTGCAATTTCCACAAAAACTTCCATTCAATGGCTGAGAATGTCGGTCAATTGCTTTTAAAGCTGGAGAAAGCAGAAGAGAGAAAACCAGAAGAACAAGGTTCAGTGCATGGAAATGGTGGAGAAGAAACCCCTCCTTCTCCTTCCATGAGTGAAAGTTCTTCTTCCTCTCATCACCATAATTGTAGGAATTCTAGGGATGCACACAAGAAACCTTTCTTTAAATTAAATGTCAAATTTGATCTTCCCATGTTTAATGGTGAAAGTAATGCATAAAATATTAATAATTGGATTAGGCAGACTAAGATCTACTGCAGGATTCAGCAGATCGTGGAGGATGAGGTAAAGATTTAGTTTGCCTCTCTGCAGTTGAGCAACACTGCTCTTGTCTGGTGGGAGAGTAGGTTGCAAAGGAGTAAGAATGTCGATAACCTTCTTTCCTCATGGCCTGATTTCATTTCTGCGTTAAAGGAAAAATTTTATCCCTTGGGTTACAAGCAGAAAGCATTAACGTATTAGCAGTATTTAAGGCAAGGAAAAGGTCAAGATGTCCAAAGTTTTACAGAGGAGTTTAGAAAGAAAGCACTTAATTCGGGTATTGCACTTGATACACCTAAAGTAGTAACTAAGTATATTGTATCATTACATAGTTACATTAGGAATTCATTATTATTGTTTGAACCTACTACCATTGGCTCAGCCAATGTAAAGGCCATTCATCTAGAAAACAGGGGAACACATGGACAAGATGACCACTTAAAGAGAACCATGGTAGCCAAGAGAAGGGGAGAAAAGCCCTCTTGCACACATTGTGAGAAAGATGGGCATGACGAAGAGAATCACTGGAAGCTGCACCCTGAGTTGAGACCTGAGAGGAATGACAGAAAGAGGAAGTAGAAGGTCGTCGCCACCGTGAAGCAAAGCCCAGATTTCGAGTCAGAGGAAGACAAGAAGGTCACATCTACAGGGTTTACATGGGGTAGGCCCATTGACTTTGGGTTTGACTCTGGCGATGAGATGAAGTTTGCAGCCTTTGGGATCACACTAGGAGGACCCATAGATTTTGGGTCTAATTCCAGCAATGAATCAAGGATTTCAACCGACATAACGAAAAGGGTACTCCTCGTAGCAGGACACCAAGAACTCGAAGAGATCAACCACCACACCCAAGCAAAGAATGTTGAGCTAAGGAGGCTTCTACAAGAGGAAAGGGAAGGAAACAAAGATTACTATGCCAGTTGCAAGCCAAGGACGTGGCCTTGGAAAAGCTGCAACATAGCCATCTAGAGCTAAAATGTGATTCTTCGACTTCATATGATTTTCATGATGATGAATTTGCTGCCTTTAAAAAACATACTACTGGGATTGGATCCAAACTAATGAAGGAAATGGAGCATCAAGGAAAGGGCCTTGACATCAAAGGCCAAGGGATCATAAACCCCATCAAAGTCAAGGAATTATCGTGCCATGCAAAGCTCAGATACATAAGAAAGGAGCTGGGGGAAAGCTCCAATATAGCTAGTAACTAGCCAATGATAGACGATGAAATTTTGTCCTCACAGTCTAGCGATAGTGAAGGCCCCATCAACACTTGTCGAAGGAACACCAGGGGAAAACGCCCCAAGGCGGCTCGAAAAGTTTAGAGGAGAAAGAATCGTTGTAATCATTGCAACAAAGAGGGACACCAACAAATCATGTGTCCAATGCTCCATGTTATGGAAACATCACTAGAAGATCCGAAAGGTGAATATGTTCAACAGATGAATCCACACCATTCACGGTGGTCTACTTTATTAAGTTGGCTTTTTTAGGGGTAGTAACTTGTTATGGCCACCATTGTAAATCATACGTTGCAAGTAAATTTAAAAATGATGGTGTGTTTCTACATGTGATTATTTGACACATTTAGAAGCAAAATATTCTTGGATCAACCCGTCAAAACCACAAGAAAAGAACAACACCACGAAGTCAAAGAAGGATACAAGAAAGTGGTGTGAGTTCCATAAGAGCCCCACTCATAACACAAGTGAGTGTCGAACCAAGGAGTCGCTAGTGGCAGAGTTGAAGGCTTCTGAATTAGATGTGTGTTCTGACCCTGAGTCAGAACCCGACAAGGGGAATGGAAAATGGAAGCAGATCATTGATGCAGAGCCCAGCATCACTGTTGCCATCGCCAGGATCTAGAAGAATGAGACTGAAGATCTAGAGGAGGGGGAATGTATTTTCCACTCATAGATGTGGGTGAAGGGTTCGGCGTTGCAATTCATTGTTGACAGTGGCAGCCAAAAGAACCTCATTTCAGTAGAGGTCATGAAGCGGTTGGGCCTACTGACTACACGACACCCATAGCCGTACAATATCTGGTGGCTTCACTAAGGATGAGATCTTCGAGTCCGCCAGCAGTGCCACCTTCCGTACAACATCAAGCCCTTCACAAATGAGGTATTGTGTGATGTTACACCTCTAGATGTTTGTGATGTACTATTAGGCCATCCATACTTGTGGAGGCGACATGCTGTGTATGAGGCAAGACCTCGCGCTGTTATTATTACTTTGGGTGATTCATTATACACGATACCGGAGGTAACCCACCTACCACCACCTCTTTGATCACTGCTAAGAAAGGCAACAAGCTCATCTCACAGACTAGGAAATTTATTTTCTGTCTGGTTCGCTCCCAAATTAAGGGGAAGATCGTCGCCACATCCATGACCCCCGCGAAGTGTTCCTCCACGCAGTAGCAGCGGTAGAGGGATACGGTCATGAAAGAACACAGGAATAGCCTCTCCTCACCCATAGGGGCACCACACAAGTTTGAGGTGGGCAACAAAGTTTGGTTACATATGCAGAAAGAAGGCCTTACAAGAGCCCATTAGAGGCTCAGAACAATCTGACATGGTCCTTACAACATTACCAAGGCTGTGGGAAACAATGCTTTGGAGAAAAACATTCCTCCATTCCTTTTTCTGCACCAAGTGTTCAATCTGTACTACCCTCGACCATGCTTCCCAGCATTACTGGACACATCCAAGATTGCAAAACAGCTCACCAGGAACCAAGTTCAACAGATGGAGGAACTCAACGCAATGGGGACCATTGCTTCCGAAGGGGGGAGGAATGATCCAGGTGGATGTTGGTGGCCACCCACCTATCCCACTTGGACCCCCACAACTGTCTCTTTCAGATTTTCAGTTTCCATAATTGTAGCACAATTTACTATTTTTAGTAGTTTTTTGGGTCCTGAACTTCCGGAGCCATTTTCAGGCCCTAAATGACGTTTTTTGGGAAATTTGGGAGCAACATGGGTCCATGGACCAATTTTTCTCTTCACAAAGATGTATTTGTCAGATAGATCCTTCTAACAAGCTATTGTATGCATCAAACGAATATCGAGTGCCAAAGTTACGACCTCGGGAAGTTGATGTACCAACTTACCTAAAACAGGGCCCACAATTTGGCGTTTCATCTTCTATGGTTAGGTTTTGGGATGTTAAGGGTTTTCCATTGTTTCTCAATAATAAATCGGCCTTCGAGCCTCATTGTAACATAGTTCAGTGGCACCTAGCTGCCACATCTCTTCTCAAAGATAAGCTACCATCGGCCTAGCTGGTTTATTTCCATTTTTTGCTTGTAAGCATATTTTAGTATTTTACATTAATGAAATGAAGTATTATTTCCGCTACATCTCTATGTATATGGTTATCTCTATAATTTGTTGTCTTCCTATTTAAATCTGGATCATTCTTATGAAGAGTCGATAATATCCAACATAACTAATAAAGCTTCATACCATTTTGTGTGTATTTGGAGTGGGAAATTTTAATATTACCTCGACCTTAGCGGGATCAACCCGTATTCCTCTAGCTAAAAGTAAATGCCCCAGGACAATCCCTTCTTCCATCATCATATGACATTTCACAGTGCTAAGAGAAACGTGAGTCTTTTTACATCATTTAAGTACATTTTCTAAGTTTTCCAAACCATCTTACAAAGAATCACCATAAGGGGTAAAATCGTCCATGTAAATTTCAACACTGCCATTAATCAAATTAGAGAAGATTCCCAATATTTCCCATTGAAAAGTAGCAGGTGCATTATAGAGTCCAAATGAGAGGACCTGGTATGCAAAAGTTCTCCAAGGACAAGTAAAAGTGGTCTTGTCCTGATCTTCAAGAGCTATCTAGTTCTAGTTATATCCACTGAACCCATACAGGAAAGAAAATAACTTCTTTTTGCCTAGTATGTCGAGAACCTAGTCAATGAAAGGTAACAGAAAGTGATCTTTATGGGTAGCTTAATTTAATTCCCTATAATCGACATAGATCATCCACTTGTAGTTTTTCTTTGGGACTATGACTAATGGGGATACCCATTGGTTGTCAGGGATTGGATAAATAAACCCAACACCCAATAGCTTATGTAGTTCTTCCTTAACAATGTTTCTCAAAGCATGGTTCATTCTCCTTTGTGGTTGGAAAACAAGATGAAATTCCTCTCTTATATATATGTTATGGGTACATAAATCGAGATGAATTACCATGATATCCGTGTATTCCAAAGCAAAGGCCTCTGTCTCAATAAGAAGAAATTTAAATAATTGTTCAGTTTGGGAGGGTGATAGGTTGGGATTGATATTCAAGGTTTTTTCCTAGATCAATCTCTACTGAAATACTGCTATGAGCTATTGTGACAAGAACATTTTCAGTTTCAATTTCTAGTTGAATAACTTCTTGGGTAGTACAACTCATAACCGACTCTAATAGTTGTCGGGTCGGGAAAGAAACAAACTCGACATCACTAATAAACATACTAATAGTTTCATCTTTCATTTCTCCTTCAAAACAAAGAGCTTTCTCAATAGTGAGAATTGGTCTAACATTTTCATTTTAAGGTTCAAATTCATCCCAAAGGGAAGGCTTTTGTGCTAGGGTAAACCCAGGTTTGGCTGATGAGCTTGGTTCCACAGGAGGGTAAAGAACAAGATTCTTCGTAATTTCCCCATTTGATATTACCATATTGCTAGATCGACACCCAATGTAGGCATTGGCCGTAGCAAGCCATGACCTTCCTAAGATTAGAGGGTTCCCCCCCTACCGGTGATTGAGTGTGTAGTACAAAGAGATTGATAGGGTACTCCCAAGAATCCATGTAGATGATTACATCTTCCAATTTCCCTACAAATATCACAATAGATCGATCTTCAAGTTCTAGAACCATTGGGGTTGGTTTAAGGTTGAGTAAGACCATAGTAAGTACAATTTTTGAAGCTATAATGTTGATTTCAACCCCAAGATCTACTAGAACATTTGGAATATCAACACCATTGATTTCAACTGTGACAATTGAGTTTCCCAAGTCACTGTATTTATTGGGATGTATATTTTCCCAACATTGTGTCTGAAAATTTCCCCATGACATGAATAGTAAGTGGGTCTTTAGGCTTCCTCTCAGGTTTCTTTGAGTATAATTCCCTAATTGTTTTCGCATAAATCGACATGTATTTCATGGCCTTGAGCAATTTGATTCTAAAAGATTCTATAATTATCCAAGAGATCAAGTTTGGGTTAAGGGATATGTTCACTCAGGTACAACCTCTCAGGATAAGGTGGGCCTGTGTGACCCCCTCAAGTAACAATTATTTTGGTGTGGGGTTATTGTTCGACAATAATTTTTGCTGGATTACCCCCAACTTCCCAGAGGGGTGTACAATTTCTGGTTCTGACGATGAGAATTTTCCCTCAGTTTTTTCAACAATTATTGGTAAAGTCTTTGTATTCACCACTCATCCAGATTGAAGATTCAACTCATTGCATTACGAAGTGGAAATACCAAATTCAATAAGGTTAGGTGTCTCAAATTTTTGGACTCCCCTATTATTTTGATTTGGGTTGGTTTGAATAGGAAGGTGAGGATGAAGAGGAGGAGTACTAGCAGAGGCGTTTGGAGGGAGTTGTAACTGTTGTTGTGTTATAGGCTAAGGAAGTTGATTTGTAGGAAGAGGGAGTCCATGCCAGTTCTAAAACCAAGAAGGGACTAGACCAGGTTGAGGTGACCATGACTTACATGGAGTAGGATACTGGTAATAATGCAGCCATGATGGAGAGGAAAATGGTGCAGGTTGAGACCCAAATTTCCAATTATTAAAATATTGAGAAGGGTCTTGATTCATACCTTGATTCATATTCTGAGGTCCCAGTTTCCATGAATTCTTTCGTCCCATAAAGTAGAGTTGGTTCGTCTCTTAATTTTCCCCCTAAAAAGCTGCCTTTAGTCCAAGAAGTGATGGACACGTGCTTGTGGAGTGATTTTTCTCACATATTGCACAAGTTTCGACCACATTATGTGGACACCCCTTTAGCAAGTGCTTCTTCCTACACTGTGGGCAGAATATGACCATTTCTTTCTTGGCTTCGATCTGTTTATGTTTTTCTTGTAGAACATCTAGCTATGAAGACAATATGCTTAATATTTCAGTCCTCAAATTGTTTAGTAAGTTCCCAATTTCTGCTTTTGTGACCCCACTACTGGATGATTTGAGAGTTTTGCTATAAGCTTCTCGTGTTTCTTGCTTATGCCTCGTAGCTCCTCATGAGCATTTGACACACAGTTCATAGATGGTATCAAAATATTCCTTTGAGATATCCCCATTTCCTACCACATTCAAAAGTTCCAGAGATTCTTCTCTCAATGATCAACGTAAGATTATCTTTCAAATACCCTTATCCAGATCATGATGGCCTCATGTTTGCAATATGTATTTAAAACGTTCCACAGAATCCTCCATATTCTCATCCACCTTCTACATTATCTTGAATATCTCTTCTTTAATGTCTCGAGACTTGTAGTAGTCTTGATATTTCTCAAGCAAAGTTTGCTTCATATTATCCAACGTCATGATATAATTTCTTCCTAGACCCATAAACCAATGCAATGTTGTCCCCTTCAAAGTAGTAAGGAATATCTTTAGTTTTTGATCATATGAAACATAATCATATCCTTGGTAGACAACATCAAACTCGAAGTGGAATGTATCTGGATCCTTGGAAGAGAGGCCATGCAAATTAGGTAATGTTGTTAAAGGAATAGGTTTCATGGGTGCATCAACCCTAATTTATCCAATTGGGAATTTGATTGTAGAAGTTGTGTTGGCCATGAATATCCTCCAATATTCACTTAGGATCTCTGCATGTTCCAGTTGTACCATGATACACTGTTGCGTTCGCTAAACAATGCTTCCTCGATCAGGTGCAGGGTTTACTTTCCCCAGCTCTTCTTCTTCATGACTTTCAACACTTAATTCCATAGATCCTCTGCTCCCTACTTCCTCTTCTCTAGGCTCTTCTTCAGCTATTGAGGAAGGCTCTTGTTGCAAGACTGTTTGGGCCTTGGATTCCATCTAAGATCTTACCGTGCCAACACCCCTTGATGATTTTTCTGATTTACCTGTCGAGATGATTTCCTGAATATAGGTAATTTTACCTAGATCTTTCCTTCCTCAACCTCTACCTATGATTTTTGGGTGTCTTCCTCTACCCCTTGGTTTTGTTTTCCTATTCATGCAATCTAAGAAATAGAGAATTAAATCAAAACAAATATAATGCTTAGGTATTGGTGAAAGGGTTGGTGAAAAACTCGCTTGACTAGGAAAAAAGAGTGGGTTTTACAGTCAATTAAAAGACATATAATCAAAACAATCAAAGAAATCCTAATGCTCAAGTCCTAGTAAAAGGGTTGGTCAAAACCTCACCTAACCAGGATGAGATAGTGTGTTCTACAATCAATTAAAAGGAAAAAAATTCGATCCAACTCAAAACAATAAATGTAAATCTAGTGCTTGGGTCCTGGTAAAACGGTTGGTGAAAAACCTCACCTAACCAGGATGAGAGAGTGGGTTTTATGGCCAATACTATTTGTACTTTTGTGCCTTTGATAGCGTCCCTGACAATGATGCCAAAAAGTTGAGGTCTTAATATAGGTTTATAGATTCAGACCCTCTTATATTTATTTGTCAATTCGAGGTTCGTTTGATTATTTCAAGGTTATCGCATAAGGTCTATGCAGGCCACAAGTTCCCAACCCAGTATTGAGAAATTATGAAATACAAGGCCCAAAGAGTTCTACAAATCGAGTAACAACAAATTAAATAACACCAACTCTAAGTAACAAAATCTGAAGTAACAACAATTTTGAAATAACAAAAAGATAATAAAGCAACAAAGAAATGAAACAACAATCATAAATCATTAATGATACAATTGAATAGCATACCTATCCACATGAACTGTATCCAACAACACTTGATCGAAAGAGTGGGCCCAACTCTCCGATCAGGGTCATGGTTGAGAATTATAGATTGCACCGAGTTACGGTATGTTGATATTCTCATCAATTCATAAAAAGGAATTATAAACTAAAGTTTTGTTGTTATACATGAAAGGAGGATCATCCAGTTCTTCTCAGTTGTTCCATACTCATACACAACCTTCATTACATGAATAACATTACTTAACAAACCTAGAAATCATGGTGATATGTATGTTCAAAATATACAATAATTCCTCAAATATAAAACATAATGAAAATATAGCAACAGAGCTAGTTTTGCCAGCTATTCGTGCAGTTGATCTACTGACAGTTCATTCCTCAAAGAGCACCACCAATTCACAGTCGACATCATCACGATGGCTTGTGTTATTCTGAATGATTTCCAATATGAATTGTTGAGTAATCTACAAATAATCTCATGAACAAATCATCTAAGTATCATTCCCCTATGATTACCGCTTCATTAATTAACAATTCAAGAAGACATGCAAATATGATATACCTTTTCATTAATTGGGATACAAATTGACTTCATAAGAATTATAAAGTATATGGAAAGGGATAGGTGTAAGTAGGTAATAATGGGTAATTTCATCAGCCAATACCCTCTTTCACCCCATGAAATCAATATGATGATGCACAATTCTATGAATAAAATACAAAAAATAAATAATGGAAGAAAGAAGAGATAGGCTTCCTACATAGGGAGGTGAAGCAAGCAACTCCGCAAGGGTACTGTCCAGTCTTGCTGGTAGTGGAGCAATGTTTGTGTACCTAAAGTGACTCCGTTGAGCTATTTTCTAGGCTTGTTGGAAGCAGAGAAACACCATAGATGAAAAAAAGACACTCACAATCCTTTTTCAATTGTGTATCTATATAATCCTCATCCCCAATCAAAACAATTGAGTTTCACTTGTCTTTGTTAGTGTGTCATTGGTAAAGAGAATGGTAGGGAATATACCTTTAACTCGAGCTAAGTAAAGAATTTATGGTGGTTGATGAAATGAACAATACTTATTGAAGAGTTAGACCTGGTTTACATGAGTTAAGACCCATACAAATAGTTGGAGTTCTACCAGTGTGTCACCAAGTGTTGTAGCTTCTACAACCAATTTTTCCCATGCTTAGATTTTGGAACCTCCCTTTTGTCCACATGATCTCATCATTCATTGTCGTCAAGTATTCATGTTATCTTAAAGACTTATCTTTCATGCAGTGCTTGTGATGTCTTATTTTGATCCCAACTAGAACCTTTTCAAACATAAGCCATATTTTTCCTTGACCTTGCAGCTTTGTCGGTCTTCCCTTCAGAAATTGCACAATATTGGAAGACATGCCAACCTTGAGGATCTGAATTGTGAAATCCAAAGAGATAGGCCATCGTTGAGCTCAGAAAATGCACAATCCTAAGAGGCAGACCAACCTTGAGCTCAAAAATTGCGCAAAGCTATCCTTCCCCTCAGAAACTGCACAATTCACTGACACAAGGAATTACCCAAACCCTTGAGCCTAGGAATTGCAAAATCTCATTCGCTAGTGTGAAAAAGTAGTTTCTTGAAAAAACAAAGTTGGCATCCCTAAAAAATAAGACTTTCGCAATTGATGTCCGGTTCAGTCCACTAAGCTGCTAATTATGGCTTTCAGACAAGTGGCACTTTTTCTTTGATTTTAGGCATGTGCATCAGAAAGCCTAACCAACCTAGATCTATATAATAGATACCCCTGGAGGTCATTTTCACACTCAATATTGGAACTCTATGTTTCCCAAGGAGATCAACGAACTTTTGGTTGAGTTTGTTGTACTTTTTTGGGTAAGTTTTACATTTATCACTTTTGTCGCCTTTCTTCATTTCTCTTCTGTGAGCATTGTTTTCCTTGTTTCTCTTCATAGTTTTTGGTATTTTATCTTACAATAGCTTGTATAAGTGTTGGTTCAGTCCGTCGTTTTCTTTTCACAAGTTTTGCATCAACTTCTTATTTTTACCCATTAGTGGTCCCTATTTCAATGACTCCCTATGCATGTTTTTTTTTTTCACGTTGATATTATGCACTTTATTTTCACTGATATATCTTTCCATTGGTAATATATGCACTCTTACTTGCACCATCGCTCAGATCTGCCACTTTCCCATCCTCTTCCTAGGTAGATCTTCCCCTTACTTGGCCAGCAGTTTCCATGATCAACTATGCATTGTGAAAATCCAAGGTTCAAGCCTCATGCTTGGCCTCTAAGATTGCGCAATGCACAGTCTTTAGCTTGCCCAATTGCGCAATGCATAGTTCCAGGGCTCAAGCCTCATCCTTGGCCACTAAGATTGCGCAATGCATAGTCTTTCCCTTAGTATGCCCAGGCTAAGACTGTGCTTTGCACAGTCTC
Organism: Pinus tabuliformis; assembly: GCA_031772625.1. NCBI lineage: Eukaryota > Viridiplantae > Streptophyta > Pinopsida > Pinales > Pinaceae > Pinus > Pinus tabuliformis. Next base: position 583,909,766 of record CM062819.1, on the reverse strand, counting down.
AAACCTCAAGCTTCTCCCTTGACTGCTGAGACTAAACAATGCACAGTTCATGAGGCTAGTCTCTTCCCTCAGCCTAGGAAATATGTAGTTTTCCTTCTTTGTCTTTTGGTTAGTTCCTTGATCTTTCTTTGTGAGTCATTTTTCTTGAGCTAATTTATGTTTGCCATGAGTGCATTTTTCTCCTACATGTACTGCAATTTTTGAGCACTTCCCTTGATTAGTTACTATCACTATGGCTCCCAAGAGATCTATCTCAAAGAACACTACAAAGAGAAACACCGGGGAGGAAGTCGAGAGTACTCTAGTGAATTTGCTATTTTTATCAAACACTTAGTTGTTTATAGAGAAATAGTAAGACATTACATGGTAAAAGGTGAATGAGGTATTCTCAGCAAGAAGTTTCAAAGGAGATCTTGAGGACCGACAATTTTACATCAATGTTGAAAGGTCAATATTACGCAAGATTGCATGTAGGTAGTTAGTTTTTCCATGTGCATACATTATTAGCTAGATACTGTCCCATACAAATAAAAATACCATGAATCTCAATAGTGTCAGTGGACAAAGGCTTGCATCTTCCATGGCACATGATTTTTAAAGTATGTGTCATTTTACACTACCAGAGTCTTACAAGGATTACCACTTCTATGCGGTCACCAGCTACTTGAGCACAAAGGATATCATCAAAAGTTGGGTGAAAGAGCCTTCCCAATTCTTCAAAACGCCCATCAACACTTACAAAACCAAATCTCTTAGGAAGGCTTATCAATACTTTATAGTCTTATGTTGTCAGACCTATGGCCAAAGAAGTACTTAGACCTTTCTAGAAGGTTGGCCATTCTTGCTTAATCAAGTTGTGAATGAAGTAAAACCATTCAACTGGTCGAAGTTGTTGGCTCAAAAATTGAGGACCCATGTAAATATTGCTAAAATCCCTCCCAAATCTGTGCTCATAAATCTTTTCCTGGCATGAGTTGGACTTAGTCACCAAGAGAACCTTCCATGCACATTTACTACAAGTTTCCTTTGAAGTGAAGTTACAAATGAGTAATTGAAAAGTTGACTGATCACTTCCTCATTCCATTGTATAGGTTAATATTTCAGGAAGAGCCACTTTTCATGTCCCATGGGGCAATGGAAGTAGTTTCATAATTACTAGATTGGTTTGTCTCACCAGATGACACTTTCCTCATAGTGTTTGATGGTAAAAAGCCTCCACATATTTTGTCGAGGTATGCAACTGACAAGTTGGCCATGAAAGAAATTCCTTATCATCCTTCCATGGGTTTATTAGGAGTTTTATACAGGAAGAAGAAGACAACTTGGCCCACTTTTCTGTTACAAATTGGATTGTACGAGATCAAGAATCTGGAGGTTGCAGACACCGAAGGCAAGGAGATAGAGAAATTTTCATTTGGTCATTTGGAATTCAATTCATATGATCCTAGGAATGTTTGTAAACAACATTGTGAGAGGATTCATTTCCAATGGCCAATCAACACGTTTTACAAACCCGAGGAGGAAGAGATCAAGAATTGTTACAATCCCTCCAAGTCTCGTGAACTAGTCAAGTTTCGCATGAAAATCACAGATTACTCCTCAAAAATAAGTCACCCCAAAGGAAAAAACCAGTAGAAAGGTGCAACCTATTGTGTGAAAAGGGCAACAAGAAATTTTCACATAGTCTAGTTGAAGAGCAAAATCGCAAGATGAAAGGATATCCAATCATCTTGAAGGCGCCCATATCAGCATAAAACAAGAGGAAATAGAGGAAGTAGGAAGAAGAGATGAAGTGGAGGGAAGAACAAGAGCATAAAATATTGGAAGAAGAAAGGTAGAAACAAGAAGGAGAGTAAAGGCGAACAATAGAAGAAGAAGAAATAACGCAAAAACAGGTTGAAGAACAAGAGAAGAATAGGCCACTAGAAGAGGAGATAAAACAGTTGAAGGAGAAGGAACTTCCTCAAGAAATCGAAGAACTGATTCTGATTCAAGACATGGAGGTGGAATAGGAGCCGCTAAACCAAGATGTTTATCTTATGATGAGCACCAGCAAGTCACCATTCAGTCTCCCCCTCCTCTAACAACAGAGAAAGCTCCAAGTAAAGAAGAGGAAATTGTTCCTCTTGATGATGGTCCGGTCATGGATACATATAATATAACTTACGATGAGCTTCAGAAGAATATTGTACAAGAAAGAAAGAAACATTTTCCACACAATCTTACATCTCTCGCATTCATTAATAAAGGGTGATTATAACAAATACTAGGAGAAATCCAGAGGCCATCGCTGCAACCAACTTAGCCTTCGCAGGTGCTACCAAGTAAAAATTGAAGTATCCCATGGCCGAGAATAGGTAGATGGAAAAGAACATGCAGGAAACAAGGAAAAAAATTAAGAATCTCCAAGTAGAGATCCATAAAAAAGCTCCTGCACATGTATATTTGGAATAAATTAAGGTAGTCATACTTGGTGAAGTATCAACAATGGGAAAAACCATGCAGAGCCTTTATAAGGATCTCGTCACCGTGCATAAAGTAGTGGTTCACTTGCACGACATGCAGCACAAGTGCAAAGATAATTCTAAATCCCTCAAGACTCTCCATACAACCATCATTGCCATGCATGAGTGGTCAATGCAACACAAAGGGGAACCATCCGAATTGGCAAAGAAAATAAGGCAACAGGTAGAGTTGGAGAAAGCACACGTTCATAGGATCATCCAGAGTAGAAACATATCGCCTCGTTCATCACCACCATTCAGGCCTCATATGCATGCTTATGCAATAGCACACATTTCATGGTGAAATCACATAATATCCCTTCATTTAGCTCACTCATCGAAGTCAAGCACAAGAATTAAGTCAAGCAGCAGGTTGAAGAATACTTGGACCAACTTAGGAAGATCACCACTAAGGAAGATATGGAGGTGAACAGGAAAAATATGCAGAAGTACATTGGTGGCCCTGTCCAGATTAACACCATGTTTCTCCTGTTGAAGAAGGAAATTCAAACCAGTTCCAAATTAGTCTACCCGGATGCAATGGAGGCTAGAGTATGCTTCTAGCCTAATCCAATTGCACAGTTTGGTGAATTCATCGCACAGTACAAGGCTTGGCACCACTATGTGACCGAGAAACTACAAGTTGAAGTGGTAGAGCTGGAGTTTCCCCAAACTCAAGCTTAACTTGTTTTGTCTTATTAAGTTGTCTAGTTGATTATACCCAATTTGGTCTTACATCGGTATGAGTGATATTGTAATATTTTTTGTAATTAATTGTCAATGAAATTCCAGGTGTCAATTGTGGAATGTAAAGAGTTATTTTGTAATGAAGTCTAAGGTTGTGGTTGAAAGAAGTCAAACAGTCATGAGGGAAATCAAAGAGTCACACAGGGAGATGAATAGTCACCCCTTTTGTTATAAATGTACCCTCATTAGTCATGTAAAGGGATTTTGGCTTAAGAGTAGAAGCTTGGGAGTTTTGAGCCTTGGTTTCTCCATAGCATAGACGAAGTATTTTTCTTTGGAGGACCAGGTGTTGGCTTCATGTTCCACTATTGGGATTTGTGGTCCGACAATTGTATATGTATGCTTGGGACATTTGTTTTAATAAAAGCTCAAAGCCAACATGCTTATGTTGTGAATATAGTAGGACTATTCTTGTTATGTTTACAATATATGTTATTTCATTTACGCTAACACTTATGAGCTATTTTTGTTGCAGTAGTATGAATCCTTTTGAATGTGTGTTGCTGTATATTTCTAGCATGGTTAACTTGTGAACTATTTTGGAGGCTAGCTTGCAATGCCTTTTGTGCTCATGTGTTCCTTTCAGGCTGCATACTATTACAGGCTTCTAAGGGGTTCACTCACTTTCCCCTCATCGTGTTAGAACATTTCATGCATTGCACTTGATCCTTCACAAAGCTATACACTTGTTTCACCAAAGTCAAGAATATGGCATTCTATGTGTTATCGCAGCCAAGGCATAACACTAAAACACACTATTTCAATAACTGAGTCGTATTCCAGATGGGGCTCCTACTCCAAATGGTGTGAGGTCTAATTGAGACTTCATATCAGGGAGATACCATGAATGTTGGTAGGTCCAACACCGTTAATACAAGGATAAAACCTTAGCATCATGTTAATATTGTTAAAGAATAAAATTTCATTTCATCTTAATAGCATTACTGAAAGACCCTTTAAGATAGCATAATAAAAATATGTTTTTAGTGGGATAAATATGAAGAGAATTGAATGAAAGGTTCAGTAATAATGAGTAGAATAATATGAACATAATTGAGTGAAAGTTTCAATAATAATGAGAAAAAAGGGATTATCATTGCACTTCTCACAAGCGTACATCATGATTTCTAAATTCTAATAAAAAAATAATGCATAACATAATAAGAAATTAGTTGGAATAATGAGTGATAACATGAAGTTGATTAAATAAAATATATATTTTGAAAAAAATTATTATAAAATTAAATAAGTTTATTATTTAAAAATTAATATTATGAGATATTTTGAATATAAATAAATTAAAACATTATTTTTTAATATATTTTAAAAATAAATTTATTTTATAATTAACATTTTTATAATATTGATTTTCTATATTTTATTTTTCAAATCATTTTTATATATCATTGATTATATGTTTTCATTTTTTTTTAATGGAATTTAATAAAAATCTTATTAATGTCTCTTGCTTTCATTTTTAATGGATAGATAATCAAATTTCCTAAAATTACCAATTCTATTGACACTTTATTTTAACATGGATATATTATAGGGATGTGGTTTTACCTTTAATATTAAAGATATGTAAAGATTTATATGGGACAAAAAATTAGTTCCATTTATTTTATAGATATATAAGCTTTATATTTCATATGCATCAACACCATGTCATTGTTGCTATTGAGAAGGATAAAACCTTAGTATAAAGAATAAAATTGCATTTCATTTTAATAGTATTATTGAAAGCCCTTTAAGATAGTGTAATAAAATGATGGGTTTTTGTGCCATAAATATGAAGAAAATTAAGTGAAAAATTCAATAATAATGAATAGAATAAAAAAGTTGTTACTGTGATTATGAATATAATTGAGTGAAAGTTTCAATAATAATCAGTAAAAAGGAGTTGTTATTGCAGTTTTCACATGTGTATATTATGATTTCTAAATTTTAATAAAAAGTAAATATATAGCATAATATTAAATTAGTTGAAATTGTATAATTTTTTGTGAAATTAATAAAAAAGAATATTAACAAAACCAAATATTTTTTTTAATAATAATAAGTGATAAATGAAATGGATTATAATTTTAAATTTATAAAGAAATTAGTTAACTAATTTTTAAAATATATATTTCAAAAAAATAATTATAAAATTAAATAAATTTATTTTTAAAAAATTAATATTATAATTTTATTTATTTATTTATTTTATGTAAAACTAAATCTATTAATGGAAACATAATGTACAGTGAGGCCCCGATCTCTGCGGGTCTAGGTCAGCCATATGACCATTTTAAACAACAAGACTTAAAATTGAGACTGTCCCAGGAGGGGAAACCAGTCCGTAAACGAGAGAAAGATAGGTACCTTCTGCCCACGCAGGGGCTATGATTCCAGAAATCAAAATTTACTGTCATGGTAAAATTCAAAATTGATTGCCAAAATTAACCACTGTAAAAGATAAAAAAATACAGAAGACCAAGCTTGACACATGACCTGTGGCATGCAAATGCTAGGTGTCTTAGGACAGTGGCTTCTCTTCCACGATCGGACACCCATAGTCTTCTGAATTTCTATCCTCTGGCTTCTTGCCACCTATGGTGTCCTGTGGCTCTCTGTCATCAACCTGAATGCCTTTGGCTTCGCTAGTGGCATTGCCACCCAACATCTTTGAGCCGCTTATGATGGATAATCCTTAGCTTTCTGCTGATGGCTTGAGTTCGGCTCCCTCTGAACATTTTCGTGCGGCTGAGGAATCTGGTTCTTAGTAGGGCTGTAGGTTGGGGCGATGCATGAGCCAGTTTCCTCCCTAAAATCCACTGAGACGGTGGTAATGACAACCGGTCAGTCCATGGAGCAAGAAAAACAAAATTGAGTGTACTGTGTTGTAGCAGTAAGATTAGTTGACTGGGTGGCTCCGTCAATTCGATGAGCCTCACAGCCCTGGCGAGCACATCCTCTTCCACTACGCGTATCTGGATATCTGCCATGGTGGCGGGAAGAGGAAGGATTGGAGGGTGGGGAGGCTGACGGGGAAGATGAAGCGGTGGGGAGCAATGAAGAGTGGCGGATGGCGCTACCACGGCTACCACCACACCTGCATCTCATACGATGATGACGACACATATAGATCTGAGTGGGATGTTGCAACGAGAAGGGAGCCAAAGTGGTAGGAAGCAGGGCGAGAGCAGCTGAGGTGATACCGAAAAGAACATGGGATGTCAAGTCCGGGGCAGAGGTAGGGGTCGAGGCCTCGATTTGCAGGGTGTAGTGTATAGACTGGGAGAAGTGATAACCATTTCCCAGGTCGACGCAGCAGAGCAGTCTGCAATGCCTTCCTATTACTGTTCGAGAGCTTGGCTCTGTAATGGTGGGGTGGCAAGAGCAGTTCAAAGGCAGAATGGATGAGTGAAGAGGGCTTCGCTCCATGATTTTATGCTTACAAGGGAACTCTCGATCCGCACAATGGAGTAATTATGGCAGCTGAGGGGCAGAGTTCTGCCTTAAATTCCGAGAGGGGAAGGAACGAATTACCATGTGATGCGGCCACCTACCAGGCCGACGTTGAATCCGCCTTGAATGCTTATTTACCACCCGCATCCGGGGGTGTTGCATCATTTTGCACCAGTGTGTTATATTCTTGTTGGTGTTTGGCATCTTTTATTATATCCAGCAAGCCTGTGTATAGAGTTCGATCACTGTTCACCCCTAAATTGGCTAAGAGGTTGGCCACTTTGTTGTCATCTCTCTTGATGTGTTTGAAGGTGATTGCTCTATTGGTTGCAAGCCAATGCTCAATGTGTTGTAAACGAGCTGTGAGTCTCTAGCTACAAGACAACTTATGTACTGGAGTTCCCTGAATAATTTGATTGGCCATATTGATGAGGATTTGTGAGTCTCCTTCGATTATTAAGGGAAAGTAGCCATGCTGCTGAGCAAGGTGGAGACCTTGCCACAATCCTTCCAGTTCAGCCGAGTTGTTCGTGTCCCATCCTGATGTGCCTAGGAAGAGTAGCAAAGGATTTCCATAGTGATCCCTGAAAATTCCTCCATGTCCGGCCTAGCCTGGATTGCCTTTAGAAGCGCCATCAAAGTTTAACTGGGTGAATCCTGGAGGTGGAGAGCACCATTTACTAGAGGAGTGGTGGAAAGGGACAGATCTATTGGGATGCTCTTGAGTTTGGATGTGCCTGAGGTTCCAATTCTTCCAGATGGTCCGTTCTTGCGGGTCGGTGGGAAAGTCATCACCGCTCCAAGTTTGGAGCGCTAGAGTTTCTTGAAGGTTGCTGCATAGATTGCTCCATATGATCTCGATGGGGGTGGTTTGATTCCTGAAGATACACCAATTCCTTTCCTTCCAAATTTTCCAGATGAGGAGGCCTGGAATGATTCTCCATAAGGATTTAAGCATGGGAATTTTGTACGGATTTTTAGCACAGTGATGTATGGTTTTGGTGATGTCTTCTTTTACTCTACCATCTTTTTGACATCTGAAGATTGTTTTTTCCCAAAGTTTGTTTGCCAAATAACAGGAGTCCATGAGATGCTGTATAGTTTCCTCTTGTTACTTGCAGTTGGGGCATCTTGAGGGGCCCAATTTCTTTTTTCCTTAAGTTGTCCCAGTTAAGAATTCTTTTATGACATAGCAGCCATAGAAAAGTGGAGATCTTGGGCCAGATTTTAGGAGACCACACTTTGTCCCAGAGAGGGTCCTTGTTATGCTAAGTATTAATCATAAGGTTGCACGCCTCTTGTGTGGTTAAAGTCTCACATAGTTTGTATCCCCAAAATAGGATATCCTTTTCTTCAGAGAATCTAATTCTCCAATTGGTTAGCTTTATGTCCAACTCCTTATACATTGTCTCTATACCTTGCCTGATGATGCGCTCTGCTTTTTTCTATTGTCGATATCCCTGATCAAGGGTGGGAATCCAATACTGGTTGACCATTTTCCATTGATGAGCTTCCTCGCCCTCTATTTGTGGTAGTGAGATTAAGTTGTTGATTCTGGGACTTTGCTTCCATGAATCCATGCAGAAGCGGGCATTGTTGTCATTCCTTATTTCCCAAAAGCTGTGCTGATGGATCATGTGTCTGTGCAATCTAGCCTCATTCCAAATTAGGGAGCCTTTTGCCATATCTATGAGCCTGATCAAGTCGTCATTCGATCTGTTGTTGGCATATTTGGCTTTCCATAGGATCACCCAGGGCGTGTGCAGAGCCGAAAGCCACTTCCACTAGATTCTTGCTCCCATGATTGCGTTACTGTGTTGACAGTCCTGAAGACTGATTCCCCAATGTTTTTTGGGAGGCAAACTGTTGCCCACTTGAACAATGCTCATTTGCGATTATGTCCAGCAGATCCCCATAGAAAATTCCTTTGAAGATCTTTGATTTTTTTGAGTACCCATTTAGGCACTGCTAGAATAGAGAAGAGATAAAGAGGCATAGATTGCAGTATAGCCTTGATGAGGATTAGTCAACTTTCCATGTTTAAGGCTCTTAAGGTATAGGAAGTGAGGCGGGCTTCAAGTTTGTCTAGGAGCAGTTGCCATGAGGAGTGCTTAAGAGCACAATTAGTTAAGGGGGCACCAAGGTACTTGGAAGGGAGACAGGCGACCGAGAATCCCAAAATCTGGGTTATGGAGTTTTGATTCATGGCGGGAGTATGGAAAAAGAAGATTTGGGATTTAACAGTGTTGATGCTAGCTCCAAGGCTGCTGAGAAGTCGTCAAGGAGGGACTTGAATTTTCGGGCTTCTTGGACCGAGGGATGCCCAAATAACATGTTATTGTCCACAAATTGTTGGTGGGTGATGGCAGGGGAATTATGAAAGGATATACCTTGAAGCTGATGCTTTTGGAGAGCATGATTAATGGTCCTACCCAACCCTTCAACCATAAGAACAAAGAGAAAAGGAGAGAGGGGATCTCCTTGGTGGATGCCTCTTGAGGGTTGAAAGGGGGTGGAAGGAATTCCATTAACCAGAATGGAGAAGAAAGATGAGGAGATTAAGCTCATGATCCATCATACCCAAACATGTGAGAAACCAAAGGCTGTTAACATTTTTTGAATGTACATCCAACTCAACTTATCAAAAGCTTTTGAGAGGTCAATTTTTAGAAGCATACCTGCTTTCTTGTGGTGCTTGAGAGAGTGGATGATCTCATGGGTGAGGATGATGCCATCTATGATTTGCCTTCCTTCGACATAGCCCAATTGTTCTAGCGAGATGAGCAGGGGAAGCAGCGACTTCAATCGGGAAGCTATAAATTTGGATATGATTTTGTAGATAACATTACAAAGAGATGAGAGTGATGAATGTTGCATTTAGAGGGGGCAGCATCCAATGGAGTGTTCTAGATTCTTCCACTACCCGCCATACGTTCTCTTTGATAACACCCCAGAATCTGTGAAAGAAGGTGGAGGTGAAGCCATATGGACCAGGAGATTTTCCTTCCTTAAGCTGTTTCATAGTTGATTCAAGCTCCTGTAAGGGCACTGGACGAAGTGGCAATTGATTGTGTTCATCTGTTATCACCTTCAGGATGTGTGGGAGAATCTTGTCAATTGTTGGCTATATATTGATGTCAGGTTCTTGATGGACTGTTTTGAAGTGCTTAAGGAGTTCTTTTTCAATATCCCCATGATCTTCCAATCGGTCTCCCTGTTGATTATGAATTTGGGTGATGTTGTTATGCATTCACCTCTGGATGATAGAACAATGAAAGAATTTTGTATTCCTCTCGCCTTCCTTTAACCATCTTATTCGGGATTTCTATTTCCAGAGGATTTCCTCTTGTTTTTGTCTTTCTGTGATCTGTGTCTGAAGGTCCTTTTCCTGTTCTATGAGGGCTTCAGTCCTTCCTTCTGTTATGATGGTTTGCTGGAGTTTCTCCATCTCCTGAGCAAGGGCTCTTTGAGCTTGGAAAATGTTTCCAAATGTGGTGTGGTTCCACTGTTTGATTTGCGCTTTTAGGAATCTAAGCTTTTGCTGGAATTGAAACATTTTGGAGCCTGCAGGGGGAAGAAAACTTTTCCATGCATACTGAACTAGATCTTTGAAATATAGATGGGTCAACCAAAAAGATTCAAAGCAGAAGGGTCTTTGAGCAGAGTTTCCCGGTCTTTTCCATTGAAGAGAAATGGGCCAATGGTCTGATCCTGAAAGTGGCAAAATTGAGGCTTAGAGGTCTCCTCCTAGGTGGATAGCATTATCTAAGATCAGAAATCTGTCTAGCCTCGAAGCAATCTGATGGGGACCGCATCTTTTGTTACTCTGGGTGTAGATTCCATTGTTGAAGGGCAGATTGATTAGCTAATTGATTTGAATGAACTCCTTGAAATATTCACTTTCATTTTCCAGTCTGATTCAGCCTCCTAGTTTTTCCTCTAATTTAGTGATCATATTGAAGTCGCCCCCCGTGATCCAGAGTGGATGAGTCAGAGTGGCATTGAGCAGCGTGAGCATGTCCAGAGTTGTTGTTTTGTCCACAACAGCTTGTGGGAAGTAAACATTGGTAAGGTGACCGTGCGCATTGGTCCCTATGATATGGAAGCTGGCTTGAATGAAGTGATGGTTTGCATGGAAGTCTGTGAGTGCAATGGCCTGTGCATTCCATGCTATTGCTAATCCTCCCGAGGCTCCTATAGCATCTACCACCATTGTGTGACTACTAGGCCATGCTTTTGAAAGAATGGTACTGAGAAAAGTACTATTACATTTCGTTTCTTGCATGAAGAAGATATGTGGTTTCTCCTACTGTATCAAGTGTTTGATCATTCTGTATTTCCCAGGGCCATTTAGCCCTCTTAAATTCCGTGATGTGAGCTTCATGGTTCAAGATTGGGGTGTGGCCTGTAGTACTTTGTGAGTTTAGAATATCTACCAGATTCTACCAACATTTCCCCAATGAGGATAGTTCTTTGTAGATCTATCTTTCTCCCTCATTTCTTGGTATCCTTGAACAGGTTCTTTCCATCCCACTGACTTCCTGATTGAATTCCTAAAGATCGTTGTTGATGTGCTCTAGAGAGGATAACCTCTAGACTTTCTAGCTATCTTGCCGAGATCTTATCAAATTGTTTCTGCTTGCGTGCTTGCTCAAGGCCAAAAATGTCCAAGTCTCCTAGATCGATGCTTTCAGGCTCTTCATCCATCTACTTGAGTTCACTGCTCTTGGCCATGATGTTCGCTGCATGCTTAGGATCAATCACAAAGGTATCGATGTCCATACCATTAGGTTTCCAGGCCGAATCTTTAATGGAAGAGGAGATGGGGAGAACTTGGGTTCACTCGGGGAATTGGTCAGGAGATGAAGCCGAATGAGGGTTGTCAAAGGGATGTTTGGGAATCTCATAAGAGTGCATGGGGGGCTTAGAGACCATTGAGGTAGGCTGAGCTAGAATATCAAAGCTATTGCTGGTAGAGGGAGTAGAATTGTTGGCAGGGAGATTTTTGGGTTGAGAAGCAGGCTTTTTATGGTTCCTTTTCCGAGAGTTCACTTTGGTAAAGCCATCTTGATCAATTTGCCTTGAGGAGGCATTGGAGGAGGGCTTGGCATTTAGCGGGTAATCCCTGAATAGATGTCCATGAGCATGACATTTTCTGCATCTAAAGGGAACAACTTCATAATCTATTGTCTGAATCCATTCAAAATCATCATGAAATAGACTTACTGAGTCCAGAAGAGCTTTGTTCAGATGCATGTAGACACAAATGTGGGCATAGGAGGTATACCTTCTGAGTTTTGTTTCTTCTGCAACTTTTATAAACTCTCCCAAGCCATTTCCAATGTCTTTTAAGGACTCTTCATCCCAATATTCCAGTGGCAAAGAATATAACCAGATCCAAACTGGTGCCGAGCTCAGATCTTCTTTGTCCGGATTGAATCTTTCGATCCAATCACGTAGATAAAGCCCAACAACGTTGAAGAAATAAGGGCCGCCGTCTATGACCCTATTTCGATCGTCGATGCAGTTGAATATCGCTGTAAAGAACCCCTTTGGTCCTAACTTCAGATTGATGTGCCCTTTTGGTTTCCATTTGGCTGCTATCCAGCCCTGTAAGGCCTTCTCTGTTGGCCAAAACCCAATAAATTTCCTAATAAGGGCGTGATCCTTCATGAATTGGATTTGGGTGTTGATTCTTTGACTAGGCAATTCAATCCTTGGTCGTTCTGCGGCTACAGGTTTGCAGGTCGTAGAGGTTACTTTGGGCATGTCATCATCGCTTACAACACTTTGCTTCCTGTCTCGGGGTGTAGCTTATGTATCCTGTGGTTCATTATGTATATCATGTTTATGCTGATCTGTTTGCGTCTGCGAAGTGGAGGTCTTGTTAGATCTATTCTTGCCCAAAAGTACAGGGTTCACCATGGGGGGAGGCCCAGAGTCCCCCCGTCACGGTTGCCATTGAGGCTGAACTATTAGCTAGTGTGTGTAGCCGTCAGGAGTTGTAGGGTAATGATTCAGGGGCGCCATGCTCAGAGCAAAGCTCCGTTGCAGGGTTTAGGTAAACCCTAGATCACCATGTTCAAAGTGCTCTCACATTGGTAGAAATCCATGTTATCAAATATTTTAAATATAAATAAATTAAAACATTAATTTTTAATATATTTTAAAATTAAATTAATTTTATAATCAACATTTAACCTATTGTAAATTGAAACGTTAATTTTACAATCAATACACTTATATATAATACACTTATATATAATGAAAAATTAACCATAATAATAATTTAACTTTTTCCTCTCCTGTTTTGCATTCCCGTGCTTCACGGATATGCTACTTATGTTTATATAGAAGGTGTAATGGGAGGTTCCTCTTAAAGCCTTCGTAGTCTGTCCAACATGTGAAAACATACACACGAATAAACACGTGGTATGTTTTCATAGGCGTTGGACAGACTACGAAGGCTTTAAGAGGAACCTCCCATTACTATCTTTCATCCGACCTTCTTTTCACCTCTGTTTCTCACGTAACATCACGAGAGAACCGCTGCAAGGAGATATTATTGCATTGTAGTTCGGGGTAGGGCCAGTTACTTTCTGGCTGCAGCACTGTGTCATAGTATTCACTCTAAAGACACATTTATGTGTAGTGTGTAAATAGAGTTTCAGAAGGATTTAGTAGGCATACCTTTCTAAACAATAAGCTGCAACATCATTGAATTTGTTTTGTTTGCCAACAATCACAGTTGAAATGCATCAACATGATGGCACGAGTCAGCGAGAGAGTCAGAATCCATCTTTCCCTTCTCTTCTTCATTCTCTAATTTTTGTTTTTCTTTCCGTTTTCTTACTCAGGGTTTTAATTCAGCATTTGTTTGCACTCTCAGGGTTTTTAGATATATCCATGATATGAACATGGAGCAGTTTTTCCAGTAAAGCAATATGGCACCACTGAAAAGAAAATGGACGTGGGACCAGTCATGCATCTTAAAAAAACTGGAGGTGGCTTTTGAATTATGATTTTGAATTTTTTTTTTCCCACTCTTTCATTTAAAATATGATATTTTTTGTTTTCAATTTGAAAATCATAATCTTCTTATTGATTATTTTTCTAGATGTATTTGTTATGTGTTTTACTTATCTTTCTAATAAAAAAATGGAAAAGGGAAATCCATCAACTACACATATATAGTGAACAAAGTCATGAGTTACACATATATAGTATAGTATTCTTAATAACAATATTTTGAAGAGAAAACAAATAGATAGAACATAAGTCTAGTGAAGATTAACTAATTTTGGTGATAACAAGTTTTGGTGTGCTTTAAAAAGAAAATTGGCCAAGTAAACAAAGTCATGAGCTACACCTATATAATATAGTATGCATAACAACAACATTTTGAAGAGAAAATAAATAGAGAGAAATAGGTCTCTGCAACAGTGAAGACTAACTAATTTTGGTGATAACAATTTTTGATGTGCTTTAATTGACATATAGATATAGAAGGGAAAAAATAGCTATAACAATATTCTTTCACATTTTCACACTACACATCAATTTATTTTGACATTTCAAGTCATTTAATAACATTTTGTTTGCTTGAATCCATTTACCTTCAATTTTAATTTTGTGTCGTGTTTGATTCCTCTTGGTCTCCCATACCAGGTTTCCATTTGTTAACATTGTTTACTATAAATTATATTTGATGTCTTCTCATAATGGACTTGCAAAGAAATAGTCACTAGCACCATCAATCCATTGGGTGAACCTCTACCTCTTGCAGTGTACCAAATCTTTCACCCATCCTTCATCACAACACATTATTGATCAACCAATATTTACCAATTATTTTTCATTAACCAATAAATTAAATATAATCTTGAACATAACATAAAATAAAGAAGAATAATAACTATAATTAAAACAGGAAAGAGAGATATGCCATATTTACAATATATGACTTTGACTTTTACTTGAAAGCTAAGCATAATCATTTACCCTATTACCAAATCTTTTATCAATTGTAATATTCAAACACTTTAAATACTATGAGTGCTGAAACGATCCATAAATGCTAATTATGAATTCCATCACATTCCCATTCCATAGAGTAGAGTGATTAGATAGGGGAAAAAATTATAAAAACCAATAAAAATTAATAAAATATAAAATTAATAAAAATTTAAGGATGAAAATATTAACAAAATAATCTTTTATCGATTGTAATATTCAAACACTTTAAATATTATGAATGCTAAAACGATCCATAAATGGTAATTATAAATTCCATCACATTCCTATTCCATAGAATAGAATAATTAGATAGGTGAAAAAATTATAAAAACCAACAAAAATTAAAATTAATAAAATTAATAAAAATTTAAGAATGAAAATATTAATAAAAATTCATAATAAAAGACTATTAATAAAAATTTAAAGATAAAAATATTAATAAAATTTTACAAAAAGATAAAAGAGAAAAGAGAAATTGGAAATTCATAAATAGAAATATAATAAGGGAAGGGTCGTAAAAATATACACTATAATATACAAAACAAAAGGGGAAATTATAAGTTGCATATGTTATTCAGCTAAAAAATTTAAAATAAAGAAAATAGTCTAAAAACTCAAATTATACATTGCTATTGATATCTAATAATGCAAAATTGAATATTTAATATCATAAATTTAATAGTGTTCAATATCACAAAGTTGGCCTCATTGCCACATTAATTCTCCAATCCCATAGAATGAAAATTTTAGAACATATATAAATATTATAATAAATAACATGACTACATCTCCATAATTCAACAAAGTGGAAGAAAAAAATTCAAATATCAATGTGGCACATACTTTGCTTTAAAAATGGTTAATTATATCATAAATAAATATTAAGGTTGTTCAAACTTAATTCATCATTGTTATATATTGTATCTTAAAGGTGCTAATTTTATGTATATTTAGAGATTATAATATATATTAAATTCTCATTCAAACTGAGAATAAAATTGGATTAATTTCTTTTAGTTTTTGGATATTGGTTTTCAGCCTGTACAATATTTTTAACATTTGGTTAGAAGTCAAATCTAAATTAACATTTGGTTAAAAGTCAAATCTAAATCAAGTGGATATATAATCCCTGATTAAACAAAGATTCAATAGTATTCTCTACCTCCTCTCTATGTTTAATTCCTAGAAGTGAATCATATATTGAAATAGGGAAGATGGTCTTTGCCATCATTTACAGTGTTACAAGTAAACAATGGTAAAGATTTAGCACTATGTTTGAATGTGTTTTGGCTACATATTTAATTGAGCCTTCAATCTAATTTCGAAACATGATTTAGATTCTATTTCATTTAACAATGCTTATAAGTACAAATTAACATCCATAAAACATAAATAGTATACTAGATAAACCAATTTTACTTATAGTAAACAAAATCTAAACTACTCATCCATGCCTTTCTAATCTTCATCCACTTATATATATTTATTTTTCAAATTATGACGTTCTACTAAACAACACATTAAATAATCATACCTAGTAAATTTGACATAAACAATAGTCAAATATTAAATTTCTAATATGTTTCCTCTAAACTCATTGATTCTATTATTTAGAAACGCCAAAAATTTGTTAAATTATATTATTGTAAAGAAACTCTAAGAACTGTCAACACCACTGTTTTTCCTCTTATATGCGTTTGTGAAGTTAGTAACATATTATAGATCCATAGTACAAACCACATATACGTCGTAGTCCTCCCAGTTTCTTTTACAAGTGACCAGTATGGGACCATGAATGGTTGTTGAAGGTTGTCTCTCCGTGTTACGTAAATAAGAGACCAAGAAAGCTTTGGTTTTAGTAATCAAGTGGGCATTTTTGTGTCTGTTCGTGAAAAATATACCTTGAACAATTTCCTGTCAAGTACGCTGTGAGCTTGTGGTTTGAAATGCCACATTTTACTTGTAATATATTTTTGGAATTGTTTTTTTGGTTCAATACAAGTTACAACTAGCTAACTATCCCCTTTAGTACTCCTTGCTATACCTTTTCATATTCCTTTCTATTGTTTGTATGCGAAACAGGATTGTGAATGCCCATTAAAGGCTGGTTCCCAATTTAGCAAAATGGGAGTAAATTCTGGTTTTAGCCAACATTTTAATTTACTTTTCAATTTTATTAAATCCAGTAAAATTTTAAATATCTTCATTCTTTACTAAAGTTAATACTATTTCTTAAATAAAAGAAAACGTATTAATTCAACATAAAGAATTTAAAATCCTAGACCAAATTTTTTTAATATTTTGTTTAATTAAGTATTTGTAAAATGAATCTTTAAAAGAAAAAACAATATATATTAATTCGATATAGTTTTATTATAAATTTTGTTATCGTACTATGCAAAAAAAAACATCATTAAATCTAATATCGATATTAAATATTAATATTAATATTAATATTAAATATAATAATAATATTATTAACTTTAATAACTTTGGATTGATACAATATTAAAGTTAATATAATATTCATTTTTTTATATTATAATATATATTAACATATTATGATATATATTTAACTCTAGATATATATGGAGGGAAGAACAAAGGCATAGAATGTTAGAGGTGGAGAGATAGAGAGAGTGACAAGGGAGAGGAGGAATTAAGCAAGAGAGAAAGAGAGGAGTGGGAAAGGGATATGATGGAAAGAGAGAGAAAAAGGGAGACACAAAGATGAAGGGGGGAGAGAGGAGGTGAGAGGGAGGGAGATAGTGACAAGGTTGGAGAGAGAGAGAGAGAGACAAAGAAATGATGGGAGAGATAAGAAGGTAGGAGGGAAAGGGAGGGAGGGGAAGGAATAGAGAGAGGAATTGAAGGGGAGGGATAGAGAGATGGAGTTGGAGGGGGAGAGAGGGAGTGAAGAAGAAATTCATAGAGAGAGAGGAAAGTGGAGAAAGAGAGGGGGGGAAGGACAAGGCAAAGATGGAGAGTATGTTTTGGGGTGAGATAGAAAGACAAAGAATGAGAGATGGAAGGAAGGGGGGAGAGAATGAGAGAGGGAGGGGGATAGTGACTATTTTGGAGGGTGAAAAGAGAGAGAGATAGAGAGAGAGACACGGAGAGATAGAGGAGGGGGCGACAAAGGGAGGTAGGAGAGAAAGGGAGAGAGAGGAAGGAAGAGAGAGAGGACATGAGAGAGAGAAGGAGAGAGGGAGGGGGAGAGAGAGGGAGGTAAGAAGAAAGACATAAAGAGAAAAGTGGAGAGAGAGAGGGAGTGATAAGGGAGATAGAGAGAGAAGAGATCAGGAGGGAAGAGAAATAAAAGGGGGAGAGAGGGAGAGGAGGTGAAGAGAGAGGGAGAGGGAGATGAAGAGGGAGGGAGAAATACTGTCATATACCAATCTTCACTTAATTTATTTTTTCCTTTGGTTGATACACGTGTGATAGTTCTTAACTGTAGCAGAGTTGGAAATTATTACTTATTGTATTCCTTTGATATTTTTTTTGATACATTTCGCAATGTCCTTAATCCTCACATGATGGATTTATATTTCACATTTCCTAGCATTTGTATCTGGTGATAACCATGAAATAATTGAATCTAAAGTCTATGCATGAAGTTAGTATCATGCTTTTGTTTATTCCCCTTGTTGAATTAAAATCATAACCTATCTACTAATACTTTGCACCAATCTATATCAAAGGGTTAATGGTGTCATTATTTCCTTGGAGTGCAACCCTACACCTCCTCACTCGAGTTGTCACTTGGTTACCTCAATCATCGAGCCCTTTTCATTACATTCATGTTTCATGTACCCATAGGTGATTGCATTAATACGCCAAGTTATATTTGGTTGGGGTGATGTCATGCTTATCACATAGCTTAGATTTAATGGGGCTCAGTATCCTATTACCTCCCAGGTCTTACTTAGACCTCACTCTACATTACAATTTTCCTCCATTATACACCTCCTTCTACCAGTTTGTTCCACGTGCCTTAGCTTACGTGAACCAGTACCAAGACACATGACCTCCATCCCTGCCGAAGGGATGGGACTTCAACAGCCCAGATCTATGGTCTCACATAAATGGTGTCCCTTGTAATGCACAAACCCTATCTTTCCACCTTGTTCGCTATGCCTCATTTGGATTGGGCCTCTACCACTGGAGTTGAGAGCTCCACTAACCTGGTTGCATCGAAAAACTCATTCTTTGTCCACTGACTATGGTTGTTGCTGCATTGAGCACCAACTGTTGTTGTTACCACCAACTACAGTCAAACCCAGGTCCCACACCCAGTCACAGTGTTTTTTTTCCTTGTGGTTGGGAAATTTTCGACCTACCTGACCTATCATCGGTACCTATTCATCCTTACTAGATCCATTCCAACAGAGAAAACAACAGGTCCTCCCTTCTCATCTAGGTAAACTCTTACTTCAATTTTCAGCTTAGTGTTTATGTATTAATCTCTATGTACATGGCTGGATTACTCTTTGTTTGTGTAGAGATCTGGGGTACAAGTCACTTAAAGGACAACGTGGGGATTCAAAACTACCATTCTCATCACTCTGAAACCATAGTAAATTCTCCCCTCTCCATCAACGACTTTTCCTTTTAATTAATTTGTGCACATACCCATAGTTTTGTTCTTTACATTGGTGGTCTTCCTATTCCCTCTGATGCACAGGTTCAACCATCTTTAGAAAATATCTATTGAACACCCATTATATAGGTATAGGTATACTTCTTAATTTTATGTTATTGTGGTTAAGGGTTTATTTCTTATTAGTTATATCTAGTCATGCTTATTACTTGTTAACTCCTCTGCCCTTATTTTTGAACTAGTGCACGTACTCCACCATTCCTTTCCCCAAACCATGGTGAAGTTTACCATGTTTACTCACATACTGATATGACACTTAGCTCCCTCTAGGTTTGTTCCTTTTCATGAATCCCCCTCCTAATCAAGACACCTTACTACCAGTTGGAAAGTCGGGGATTGATGTTTTTATTACGGTTACAGATGTCGTTGGGGTTTTTTTTTAATTCCAATGCCAAGTGCACTCCTAGATCTGGGATTTTTCTATTGTTCGGACACCATTAGTATTATAACCTGTTTCAAGGGTCTTTAGACTTCTCTATTGCATTTTAATTTTAAACAAGCCTCCTATAATAAGGCTAAATTTTGTGAAGAACCTATTATTAAATGTTAATTATTGATTTTGTTTTCCTTTGGCATTGCTATAGAACCCTCACTTATGGATGTACCATTTCCTAAATCCATGTATGAGAGAAGCTGACAGTATTATGACGTTATGATTAATATTTAAATGAATCAAAGTGAAATTTACCTTTGCATTGTTATATATATTTTCAAATACTTCTTGTTGACATTTATGCTTCGGTTAATAGTGTCAAAGTATTTTTCTTATCATTCAGTTATCAGGGAAACTACTCATGTAGGCTAGTTTCCATTCTACACTCTTTTTGTGGTTCTTTTGGAGCAATTATACTTGTTATAATGCGCACCTATGGTAAAGAAAGTATCTATATGGCTATGAGAGAATATTTGAAAAACTGCTTAATAAATGATTAACTAGTTATAGTAACTCTTAGTTTGGTGTACATAATATGTTTCAATGTTTTTCATTGCAACAAACAGTTCTATTGAATATTCCCAATTCAAGGTGTTCCTTTTACTCATTTATTTCCTATCGGTATTTGATTGGCATGTGACGCAAATATTATATGGGCATGGTATGAGATTCACTTATTACTAAGTTTGGTGAGCTATCTGTAACAAAATTGTTACCCATCCTAATGTTATATTTACTTATTCCTAAAATGTTTATCTCTCTTTATTTGTAGTTACAGGTGTGCGTTGTCCTATGGAATCTCTATCCTGGAGTCGTATGATTCCATCCATATCTTGCTGAAGACCAAAAAATTGTTGGGTGATTTGAACTTCCAGTTGTGAAACTCTACTATATCCTCTCATTAAGGAATATCTCATCGGATTTGTCACAGTAAAGGATAATCCCCCTTACTAATTATCTCCCTCATCTTATCTTTGTGCATGCACCTATGCACACAGTCTAATCCCCATAATTCTTTGATCTGTACTTATTGTGATAAGGTGTAAAACAAACTCTCATTAATTTTTTTTAACTTGATGGTGCATATAATAACATAACTAACTTCTATACAAGTTTGCACAAAAACTACTCTAACATAACAGTAAGGTTCTGAGCTATGTTACATGCATTATAATGTTACTCACAGCTATTATTACCAATTTAGTAAACTAATATTACATTATGTTACATAAGAATTACCATATACTTAAGTCTATAGACTACATAATGTCAAAATAACCAAATAACAAATAATTAAATCTCTAGCCAGAAAATCGATATGGAAATTGTGTCAAATACCACACTGATCCACCCAACCATAAACCAACCTCTGATCCCCACCAAACTAAGATGACTTTACTGAAACTCAGTAACCTCTACTGATTCCCAATAATGTCTTTTTAACATTATTATTCCCATAGATTTTTCTTGGGCAGCGTCCTCCCTTCTAGGGATCCATTTTCCTTTTAGCCTAGGCTTTTCTTTGGATTTTTTCCTAAAAATCTTACTTTTATCTCCTACAACATCTTTCTCCATATATTAGGAATTTTAATTCAAATCTGATTTACTTTCAGATTTGGCCAAGCCTCTTTTACTCCATTGTTTCTGTCTCCATAATCCCCAGCTTTTTCTATAAATTTATTACTTTTACTACATCAACTGTTCTTGATGATCATTTCATCACAGTTCATTAGTCAAACATACTAATAATAATATCATATAAAATAATTTGTTTCTAAAATAATGGGGGTCTTACATCTTCCCCCTCTCGAAAAATATCACTGTCCTCGGTGTTTAACATCCCTTGCCTTTCACCAAAATAGTGTTGTGTACACTTCCTTTATAAGATCTTCTCATTCCTAGGTTGCCTCCTCAGGCGTAAAGTGCATCCACTGCACCTTAACCTGAGCGATGGCTCACCTGTGGAGCACGATTTCTTTCTACTCCAAGATGTGAATTGGCTTGGGTAGGAAATCTCCTTCAGGTTCCACCTGTAATAGATTCCAATCAATCACATGAGAGTTGTCATGTACATACTTTTTTAATAAGGACACATGAAATACATTATGAAATTTAACATGACCAGTTAGAGCCAACCAGTATACTATTGGACCTACTCGGTCCAAAATTTCAAATGACCAGTAGAATTGGGGTGCTAATTTAGCATAAATGCCTATTCTAAGAGTACTTCTCTGAGGGTTAACCCTAAAATATACATGCTCTCGAACTTTGAACTCCTTCTGTGTCCTCTTTTTGTTTTTATAACTCTTTTGTCGATCTTGGGATATTTTAATATTCTGTTGGATTTTTCACACTGTCTACTCTATTTCCTGTAAAACATTTGTCCCAAGAATCAATCTATCCTTAGGTTGGATCCAACTGAGTGGTGTATGGCATTTCCTACTATACATGGCTTCAAAGGGGCTCATTTTGATGGATGTTTGATAGCGTTTGTTGTACGCAAACTCAGCTAAATGCAAAAAATATTCCCACTTTGTGGGCCTGTCCATTACATACATATGGAGTAGGTCCTCCAAAATATGATTATTCCTTTCATTTTGTCCGTCCGTCTGAGGGTGGTATGTAGTACTGAAATTCAACTTAGTTCCCAAACCCCCAAACAAGGCCTTCCAAAAGTTGGAGGTAAATTTCGTATCCCTACATAAAACTATCATTTTTGGTATGTCGTGGAGTTTGAAAATGTACTAGTATTAGCAACTTGTGCATTCCGAAAGGTAGACTATACTGGTATAGAGTGTGTTTCTTTAGTCAATGTGTCTACCACCACCATAATGGAATCATGTTGATACTTGGTCCTTGGCAACCTAGTTATAAAATCCATGGAGATCACCTCCCACTTCCATTCTAGAATGGGTAGCGGATTTAGTAATCTCGTGGAATGTTCATGCTCCACTTTCACTTGTTGAAAATCCAGGAACTTTTTAAAATAATCTTCTACCTCCTTATTCATACCTGGCCAAAAAAATTGTTTCCTTAAGGTTGTTATCATTTTCTGGTATCTCGAGTGACCAAAAGATGGTCTCTTGTTGTGCTCATCCAAAATCATTTGTTTTAGTACTACCACATTGGGAATATACAGTCTTTCCTGATAAGTAATTAGACCTTTCGGGTTTAAAGCATACCCCAAAATTTCTTCATGTTGCATTTTCAGCTGAGTTTCTTGATACCAAAGGGTCTTGTTGCACCGCTAGCTGTACCTGTTCTTCAAAATCTCTCTTTATGTTGATTCTTGTGCTTTCTACCAAGAAATGTGCATGCCTACTTAGTGCATCAACAATCATGTTTTTTTCCCCTTAATATGTTTTATTTCAAATTCAAATTCACAAAGGAATGTTAACCATCTTGCCTGTCTTTCATTTTGTTTATGTTGGCTAAAGAAATACTTTAAGCTGATATTGTTAGTTACCAAAACATGTTTTTCCCTAGTAGGTAATGCCTCCACATTTGCAAGGCATGTATTACCAAAGCTAGTCATATATAGCATAGTTTTGTTCATGTTTTTTCAGTTTTCTTGAGTCATAAGCTATGACAACATTGTCTTACGGTAGCACACGCCCCATTCCTTCTATAAAAGCATTTGTGCATATCATAAACTCTTATTTGGATGTTCTATATTTAAAATACGAGATATTGTGAACATTTTCTTTAGTTTGTTGAAGCTCTCCTGGTATGTGTCTGTCCATTCAAACTTTACTCCCTTCTTCTGTAAGGAAGTGATGGGGTAATCTAGTTGTGAAAACCCCTCCAAAAATCTCAGGTAGTACCCAACAATCCCCATAAAGGAGCGAAATGATGATACATATTTTGGTATTGGCAAATTCATAATGGCTTTAACTTTCTCAGTGTCTACTGCCAATCCTTCTTTGGAGATAATATTTCCAAAATACTGAATTCTGGGTTTGTAGAACTCACACTTACTAATTTTCGCATAAAGTTGAAGCTCCCTTAATGTTTGTACCACTAATATGAGATTCCCTTGGTGTTCTTCTTCATTTTTGGAGTAAAATAGGATGTCATCAATGAAAACTAATATAAATCAGTCAGGATATTTGTGGATCACACTATTCATTAGACACATGAAGGTTGTAGGTGCATTAGTGACACTGAAAGGTAGAACCACAAATTCATAATGACCATACTAATTTCTAAAACTGTTTTATGAATATCCTAATCTTTTATGCGTAGCTAGTGATAACCAATTCACAAATTAATCTTTGAAAAAACAGTTTCCCCCCTAACTTGGTCAAACAAATCATCAAATCGAGGTAGGGGATACTTATTTTTAATTGTTAGTTTATTCAGTTGATGGTAATCAATGCACATTCTGAATGTGCCATCTTTCTTTTTAACAAAAAGTACAGGTGCTCCGCATGGTGAAACATCAATCCTGGTATAACATTGATACAACAGTTCTTGTAACTGCATCTTCAATTATAGAAGCTTCGGAGTACTCGTTCAATATGGAGCTTAGACACAGGGACAACATCCGGTACGAATTCAATGGTAAAATCTATGTCCTAATGAGGGGATAATCCTGGAATTTATTCCAGAAGCACATTTGGAAATTATTGCATGACCAGTAGTGTGTCTAGAATTTCTTTTTCTGTTAGTTGATCATTGGTTTCTACTTGCACCATGTACAATTGGCATCCTTTTCTTGCACTTATTTTCAACTTCAAAGCTGAAATTTGCCTGACAAACAATGATTTTTCCTTTCCCTTAATTATCCTAGTGTGTCCATTATGATTAACACATGTAACCGTTTTTTCTAGATAGTTTATAACAATTGCTTTCTTTTCTAGCCAGTCCATGCCTATTAACAGATCAAACGATCCTAAAGGAAGGCTATTTAAATTTTCTACTATAGGATACCCATTTAAATTCAATAGACATTGTTTTACTTGACTGGTTACCTTCCTTTTGGTCTCATTTCTAATTGGACCAACCATGTGTTTCTAAATTTTTCTATTTTCAATTTACACTTTTCAATAATTTGGGGGCTGTTGTAACTTAAACTAGCCCCCAGATCAATTAAAACAGACACAAGTTGGTTTAATATAGTACCTTCAATTTCAAGCATAGTAGACTTGGTGCTCGCTTGTCTGTCCTCCAAGGTTGTGCTGATTCTAGGAATATTTCAGGCAATATCATGCATGATAGTTGTCTCATGAACAGCTTGAATGTTCTGGACAAACTTGGGATTATGCAGGCAATCCCTTAGCAAATATGGCTCTCCATAGCCCTAACATTTCAAAGATTCCCTTTCCTTTTCTTATTGTTCATTTATGTGGTTTTTGAACTCGTATGTGAGTGTGCAGGGGGTGCATTTCCTTTGGTACATTTCTTCCTTTGATGATCCTTACTGAAATTCTTGAGGTAGTAAGGTTTTTGTCTTTTCATGCTCCCTCCCACCTTGGCACCTTCTTTACTTTTCCAAGATTTACCACTTTCACTTTAATCCTGAATTGCTAATAACATAATCTAGCCTTCCTCACCACTTCATTCGTAGTCTTCAGATTATCAAACTCAATTCTCTCCTTGTATGAAACTGGTAAATAGTTTAAGAACCGTTGTATTTTTTCCTTCTCCTCCTTCAATTATGGCACATATCGTAGCAAGTTCGTAAGCTTAGTCACAAATTCATCCATAATCAGTTGTCCCAACCATCGTCATAGTAGTGCTCACTAAGATAATGTGAGTTGAATTGTTTCTAGAATTCTTCCCAAGAAACCGTCTTTTCTTCTAGCAGCTGCACACTTTTCACCTCCTCCCATGAGAGGGTAGCTTTACCCTAAAACTGATAAATAGCTAGGCATGCTTTTATACTACTCTCGTACTCATACACTTGAAAATACTTTATCATTTTTAGCAACCACGCCTCAACATCCTCCTCTCTTTCCCCATCAAAAGTAGGGGGTTTGATCTTCCTAAAATCCCCTTGTAACTCCATTTGCTTCTTTCTGTTATGTTCATTTGGGGAGCTATGACCCGACTCCTCTCCACTTTCAGAATTTTTGGACTCTATCCCACTCTTATTTCTCTTTAATCTTTCCTAATCTACACTTTTGTGGCTAGATTTCTTGGTCAAATCTCTAATCAGATTTTTCTGCTCCTCACTCAGTTTCAGTGTTTTCTCATTGCTATTCTGAAGCTACACTAATTCCTGTTGTAGATTCCTTACCATATCCATGATCTGGGAAGGTAATGAAGTTCTATCTTCCCCTAGCTCCGCATACAAATCTTCACTGCCAGCAATAGTTGGAGGAGAGTTTTCCATTATTTCCCAATATTCTGCTTCATCTCAGCGCCCTAAGAAACAAACCAACTAATATCAGTAATTTACATTTACTAGTTGACCTGTGCATTTAGTAACTAGTGGTGGTGCCTTTTCTCAAGCCTAGTGCAGTAACTGGGTTATGATACCATTTGTCATATACCAACCGTCACTTAAATTTTTATTTTTATTTCTTTGGTTAATACATGTGTGATAGTTCTTAACTACAACACTATTGGAAATTATTACTTATTGTATTCCTTTGATATTTTCTTTTATATATTTCACCATGTCCTTAATCATCGCATGATGTATTTATATTTCACATTTCCTAGCATTTGTATTTGGTGATAACCATGAAACAATTGCATCTAAAGTCTATGCATGAAGTTAGTATTATGCTTTTGTTTATTCCCCTTGTTGAATTAAAATCATAACCTATACACTGATAATTTGTGCCAGTCTACAACAAAGGGTTAACAGTGTCATTACTTAATTGGAGTGTATCCCTACACCTCCTCACTTGAGTTTTCACCTGGTTACCTCAATCATCGAGCCCTTTTCATTACATTCATGTTTCATGTACCCACAAGTGACTGCATTAATACACTAGGTTATATTTGGTTGGGGTGGTTTCATGCCTATCACATGGTTTAGATATAATGAGGCTCATTACAATATTGCCTCCCAGGCCATAATTGGACCTCACTCTGCATTACAATTTTCCTCCATTATACACCTCCTCCTATCAGTTTGTTCCACGTGCCTTAGCCCACGTGAACCTGTATTAGGGCACATGGCCTCCATCCCTGCTGAGGCAATGGGACTTCAACAACTCGAATCTATGGCCTCACATCAACGGTGTCCCTCGCAACACTCAAACCCTATCCTTCCACTTTCTTCACTATGCCTCATTTGGCTTGATGATTTGTCCAATGATTGTGGTTGTTGCTGCACTGTCCATCAACTATTGTTGTTATCGCTAACTATAGTCAAACCCACACCCAGTCACAGTGCTTTTTTTCCTTTTGGTCAGAAAATTTGCGACCCACCCGACGTATCATCAGTACCTATTCATCCTTACCATAGTGAGTCCAACAGAGAAAACAATGAGAATCTACAGGTCCTTCTCACTCGTCTAGGTAAACTCTTACTTAGATTTTCAGGTCAATGTTTATGTATTAATATATATGTACAATGCTGAATCGACCTTTGTCTCTGTAGATATTAGGTGTACAAGTTTCTTAAAGGATAGCATGGGGATTTAGGACTACCACTCGTAACCACTCTCGTTACTCTGAAACCACGGTGAATTCTTCCCTCCATCCACGACTTTTCCTGGTAATTAATTCCTTCATATACTCACAAGTTTTTTCTTCACACTGCTGGACTTCCTATTCCATTTGTTACGCAGGTTCAACCATATTCACAAAATATTTGTTGAGCCCCCATTACACAAGTATATATATACTTCCTAAATCTATGTTATATTAGCTAAGGGTTTACTTCTTATTAGTTATATCTGGTCATTCTTATTACTTTCTAACTCCGTTGTCCTTATTTTTGAACTAGTGCAGGTACTCCACCATTCCTTTCCCCAAACCAAGGCAAAGTTTATCATGTTTACTCACATACTAATATGGTACTCAGCTCCCTCCAGGTTGGTTCATTTTCATGGATCTCATCAAGATGCCTTGCTACCAATTGGAAATTGGGGATTGATGTTTTTATTACGGTTACTAGTTTCCTTAGTGTTTTTATTATTATTATTTTAATGTAAGATGCACTCCTGGATCTGAGATTTGTCTATTGTTGGGGAACCATCAATATTATACCATTTTTCACGGGTGTTTAGACTTCTCTATTGCATTTTAATTTTAAACAAGCCTCCTATAATAAGGCTAAAGTTTGTGAAGAACTTGTTATTAAACGTCAATTGTTTGATTTTGTTTTCCTTTGGCATTGCTATAGAACACTCACTTATGGATGTACCATTACCTAAATCCATGTATGAGAGAAGCTGACAATATTATGAAATTATGATTATATTTAAATGACTTAGAGAGAAATATACCTCTCTACTATTATATCTATTATCGAATACTTATGGATGACATTTATGTTGTGGTTAACAATGTTAGAGTATTTTGCTAATCATTCAGTCATCATGGAAACTACTCTTGTAGGCTAGTTTTCATTCTCCACTCTTTCTGTGGTTCTTTTTGAGCAATTATACTGGTTAAAATGCACACCTATTGTAAAGAAGGTATTTTTCTGGCTATGAGAGAATATTTGAATAACTTCTTAGTAAACGATTAACTAGTTGCAGTAACTCTTAGTTTAGTGTACAAAACATTTTCAATGTTTTTCATTGCAACGAACAGTTCTACTAAATATTCCCAATTCTAGGCGTTCCTTTTACTACTTTCTTTCCTATCACTGTTTGATTGGAGTGTGACACAAATCTTCTATGGGCATGGTCTGGGATTCACTTATTACTCTGTTTGGTGAGTTGTCTGTAACATGATTGTTGCCCATCTTATTGCTATATTTACTTATTCTTAAAATGGTTATCTCTCTATGGCTGTAGATACAAGTGTGTGTTATCCTATGGAAACTCTATCTTGGAGTCATATGCTTCTAGCCATATCTTGCTCAAGACCAAAAAATTGCTGGGTGATTTGAACTTCCAACTGTGAAACTCTACTATATCCTCTCATCGAGGAATCTCATCGCAGTAAAGGATAACCCCCCTTATTAATTATCTCCCTCCTCTTATCTGTGCACATTCAGCTACACATGCAGTCTCATCCCTATAATTATTTGATATGTAATTATTGTGATTAGGTGTAAAACAAAATCTCCATTTTTTTTTACTTGATGGTGCATATAATAACAGAATTGACTTGTATAAAATTTTGCACAATAACTACTCTAACATCACAGTAAGGTTTCAATCTATGTTACATGCACTATAACGGTGCTCACAAAGATTATTACCGATTCAATAAACTAATATTACATTATGTTACATGAGAATTACAATATACTTAAGTGTATAGACTGCATAATTTCAAAATAACCAAATAACAGAATAAATAAATCTTCAACCAACAAATTGATATGTAAATTGTTTCAGAGACCACACTGTTCCACCCAACCATAGACCAACCTCTGATCCCCCCCTGAGCTAAGATTATTTTTCCGGAACTCAGTAACCTCTACTAGTTCCCAATAATGTCTTTTTAACATTATTCTTCCCGCAATTTTTTACTGGGGAGTGCCCTACCTTCTAGGGATTTGTTTCCCCTTTAGCCTAGGTTTTTCTTTAGTTTTTTTCCTAAAAAGATTGCTTTTATCTCCTACAGTGCTCTTATCGGTATTTATCTCCCATTGAGTTCATATATATATATATATATATATATATATATATATATATATATATATATATATATATATATATATATATATATATATATATACATATACATATATAGGAATTTTAATTCAAATTTGATTTATTTTCATATTTGGGCAAACATATTTTACTCGAGTGTTTATGTCTCCATAATCCCCAACTTTATTCTATAAATTTATTCATTTATTACATCAACTTTTCTTAATGATCGGCCGGCCATAGTTCATTAGTCAAACATACTAATAATAATCACATATAAAAATACATTGTTTCTAAAATAATGAGGATCTTACATATAGATAGATATGGAGAACGAGTGTGTATGTTTTGGGGGTGATATATACAGACAAAGAAGAAGCAGAGGGAGATAGTGATATAGATGGGAGGTGAAGAGAGGGGGGAAGAGAGAGATAGAGAGAGGGAGAGAGGGAGGGAGAGATAGATAGATATGGAGAGAGTGTGTGTGTGTGTTTTGAGGAGTGAGATAGAGAGACAAAGAAGGATAGATGGAGCGAGATATAGATATACATGGAGGGGCGTAGATGATGATTTCTAATCATGTTTGATTTCTTGCTCTAGATGCATTGATTTCAATGTATATGGTGTTTTTTAATCCTATTTGATTGCTTAAACTAGATGCATTGATTTCAGCATAGATGCTAGTTTATAATTATATTTGATTGCTTGCACTAGATGTGTGGATTTCAGTGTAGATGTTGATTTCTAGGTTTATTTGATTGCTTGTGATCTAGGAGGATCTTGTTGGATCAGTTACACAGTTTTAGTGTCATCATCAGCATTTAGTTCAGTGTCACTGGCTTCAACAGTGTTGTTTATGGTTCAAGTTTTTCAGGTGATGTTAATGGTTTTCATGGTGATGGTTTTGTATCTGGTTTTCAACAAGTGTTCATCACCAGTTCCAATAGGGTTGATCATCGACATGGGTGTGTCGTCTGTTGCAGGGGCTTTTATATGGGTTCGTCGCCATATGATGTTTGTCGCAAATGTCACTTTGTGACAATTTGATGTAAGTGGTTGATTTGGTTTTCATGGTCATCACGACCTTCTTTAGTTTCTTCTAACATGGTGATAGTTTCTAGTTTTACAACATTATAATACACCTATTCTAAATGTTGGATCCTAAACCTAAACCCTAGAACCTATGTCTAAAGACCTAAGACCTAACACATCAACCTAACACCTAAGACATAATGCATAACCCTTAGTCTAATAACCTAATGGACCATGTTACATTCCAAAAACTATGTTCAAAACCCTAAATCCATACATTAAAAGGCCTAACCCTAAATTCTTAAAAACCTAACCCTAATCCTATACCTATCACACCCCATTACATTACAAAACTATGACATAAAAACACATAAAACCTAAGTTGTTAACCTCTCAGCCTTTGTATTTCATATTAAAACATTATAAATTACATTTATCAGTCCCTAAGCAAGGAGGAGACCACAGTGGGGCCACAGGGACATGTGAACTGGCGAAATGTTAACCACAGTGGGAAACCTCCTAACCGTGACTGCGTCAGGAGCTATGTTATGTGATTAGATAGAAAATTCAACGAGGATAACATTTGGAGTTAACCACATTGAGGTCTAAAACCATGTGACATGTGAATGGAGACGAAAAACCGCTGGAGCATTATTAGTGGAACAGTCGGAGTTAGACCACCCACTAGTAGCCTATGGTTAGACCACAGCTTATTCACATGGGCGGTCAACCTCTTCCGCCTAATCAATAAGCTGCCATCAATTTTGACTTTATTATAAGGTTTATTTATGGGTTTTTGTTGTTAGTTTTGTTCTAAACTAATGCGATGACCTTGTAAAGTGTTCCTAAGGTGTCAAGACATGGATGGACCGAGGCCAAGAACCCAAATTAGATCAAATGGATTCCTAAACTTGGTGGAAGGAGTTTGAATGCACTTGGTGGGTTTTAAAAGGTAGTTTTCTCATTGAAGTGAAGGGAGAGTGGTTTTGGGTTTTTGTACACAGGTTCTGGAGGTTATAGTCATTTTTATTTTCAGTGTAACAGGAGCATCCAGAGTCAGAATTGGGAACCATGATAGGTGTTTGAAAGCTGGTTCAGATAGCTTTCTGATGACATTGACCAGAATTGCCTGGATGTACATTCAGTTTGGTCAAATTTCTGTGTAATCAACCTCTTCGTTTCAATCCTAATAAAGCGGTCACCCATCTTGAAAGCGGACTTGGAGATGTAGTCCATTAGGGGCAAACTCTGTAATCAATTTTTCTATCTATTATCACTGTGTTTTTTCTATTTTCACTTCTATTTTTCATTCTACTTATGTTTTATCAACTGTCGTAAAGTCTTCTTCTCAAGAAGTTCTCACGATTTCAACACTTTTAGTTAACATTCTATTCATTAATGGCTTAATCAATTCTACATTAGGTTTAACATATGATCATTTCATATCATATAATTTGGTATCAGAGCAGATTGTGTTTGTATAATTTGGCATTGAATGTTAACCAGGTCAAATTCGCAATGTGGAGAAGGAATCCTTGATCAGATTGATCCAGAGATTGGAAAGCGATGAGTCATTCATAAGTCGACCATGATAGGATCTGGTGCAGGTGAAAATACTGAAACTAAGATGAGTGATGAACAGTTTCAGCAAGCATTCTTGACTATGCAGCAAATGTTGAGAGAACTTTACAAAGACAAAAAGGTGAGAGATGTAACTTCTTCTTCAAAGACATCGAAGAAGGACAAAGGTAAAGCAAGGCTGATAAACCAGCTTCACCTCCATCATCTCCATCATCATCATCATCTTCTTCTTCTTCCAGTGCAGAATCTGAAACAGAAAAGAAGCCTAAGAAAACATCTCTTTTGAAACTTGATGTAAACTTTGAATTACCTATTTATGATGGTGAAATGAATCCTTAAAATCTAGATAACTGGATTAAGCAGTTAGAAGTGTATTGTCGTATTCAAAACATTTCTGACGATAAAATGAAAATTCAATTAACTACACTTAGGGAACAACTTTAATCTGGTGGGAAAGTAAAACTCAGATAGATGTAAAGTGTAAAGGAAAAGTCATCTCTTCATGGTCTAAGTTTTTAGAAGCTCTTAGGAAACAATTCTATCCTTTGGGATACATGCAGCAAGCTCTCATTGATTGGCAGCATTTGAGGCAAGGTAAAGGGCAGAGCGTTCAGGAGTTTACTCAAGAGTTTAGAAAGAAACCATTAGCGCTTGGTATTTCATTGGATACACGTGAAACTTTATTAAAATACATCGGTAGTTTACATTCATATTTGCAACATACATTATTGATGCTTAATCCTAATGATTTTGATGAAGTTTGTGTTCATGCCATACATATTGAATCAGGTGGCAGACCATTCAAGTTTTCATCGCAATCATCCAAAGAGTTGGAAATCAAAGATTCCAATGATAGTAAAGGGAAGAACAATTCGAAGAGAAAGAAATCAGCGATAGCTCAGAAGGATAGAACTACTTTTTCTCATTGCCAGAGAATTGGTCATGACGAATCTAAGTGTTGGAAACTTCATCCAAAATTTAAGCCCAAAAAGTTCCTAAAGGAGAAGGATGAAAAGAAGGCAATTGCAGCAGTCCAACAAGATCTAGGTTTAGATTCAGGTGATGAAAGGAGAATAACTGCTATGGTTACGCTAGGTAAAAGTTCTAACACTGGTTCAAGTTCAAAAACTATTGCATCTTCATAAAACATAAATCCTTCGAATGAGGATAAAACAGTTGAATTGTTTAACATAAGAATAACTTCTAAGCACACAAAGATAGATACAATGTTTGACAGTGGATCACAGGAAAATTCAATATCTAAATATTTAGTTAAGAATTTGGGTTTGGAAACACGGAATCATCCAAGACCTTACCCATTAGTATGGTTAAATAAATCAACTCAGATAAAAGTCACCAAACAATGTCGATTAAAATTTTCCATTACAGCTAATTACATTGATGAAGTGGAATTAGATGTGGTTCCAGTAGACATATGTAGAGCTGTCTTAGGAAGTCCTTATCTTTATGATCGTGATGCAGTATTTTACATAAGAGAGCATAAGTATCACATTAAGAAAGATCGGGTTGAATTTATTGTTAGGGAACATCAAAACAAAAATCACTTGAATATTGTTGCTAATAAGATGAAGCGATTAATAAGTTCAAATAAAATATTTGTAATCATGTGTGTAGAGGAACAACATTAGAATCAACATGATGTTTGTTGAGGTTATGAGTCTCAGCTTAAATATAGTTTGATCGAAGAGGTAGAAACTTTTTCAATTCTATTTAAAGAAAACAAACATCTTACTCATAAGTAAGGAATATAACATGAATTACAATTTGTGCCTAAAGCTTCTCTTCCTAATGTTAGAATGAATCAATTTAGTCCAAGTTTGGAAATTAACACTTACAGGGATGCAAGTCAGTATTGGGGAAAGTCAGTGTTAAATTCTCTTGTATTGTGTCACCAATTCATGTTTCAAATAGTTTGGAAGCCTCTTTTCAAGTGGAGAGGAAGCCTATTTGTTTTCATATTAAAGCCTTTTCTAAAGTGGTGTCAAAGTGTCTAAGGAAAACTTATGCATCAAGGGAAAGTGATAATCAATGAAAACCTCATTTAATAAATAAAGAAATAGTGATTCAAACAAATCAACAACTAATTCAATACTTTCAAAACCAAACTAAGTTGCAGTAGTTTTCAAATTACAGTTTGATGGGTTTATTGCAGCAAGTTCACTTAGTAATCAAGAAGCAAGAAAGTATCACAAGTCAAGTAGCTAGTTTGATTTCGAAAATGTCTTTGATTGTCTCTGTGATTCCGAAATATAGATTGTTAATAAATGTCAATGGTATTGAACAATATCCTGTAGAGAATGTTTTCAAAGATGATTATAAATCACTAACTCTTGGTATTTCGTGGAAAGAAATCAATTACCATGTTCATAACAGGTTGTTTGACCATCGTCGCAAGTTGTACATATTGCAGACGGATGGAACAGGTCATCGATTAAAAATGTGCCATGATCAGCATCATCACGGTCATCACTTGCAGGTGATTGATCGAATGTATTGGTACATCATCAGGGCAAGGTGGAAAGTGATGGAGGTCTACCTCATCAACTATATGTTTAGTCAAACTTTTGTCGTCCAAAAGCTTTCAAGTGGAGAGGATTGATCTAGGAGGATCTTGTCAGATCAGTTACACAGTTTCAGTGTCATCGTTAGCACTCAGTTCAATGTTGTCGACTTCGACTGTGTTCTTTATGGTTCAGGTTGTTCAGGTGATGTTAATGGTTTTCATGGTGATGCTTTTGTATTTTTTATCGACAAGTGTTCATCGTCAGTTCCACCATGGTTGATCATCGACATGGGTGTGTCATCCGTTGCAGGGGTTTTGATATGGGTTCGTTGTCATATGATGTTTGTCGCAAATGTCACTTTGTGACAATTTGATGTAAGTGGTTGATGTGGTCTTCATGGTTGTCACAACCTTCTTCAGGTTCTTTTGACATGGTGATGGTTTCTGGTTTTGCAACATTACAATACTCCTATTCTAAGTGTTGGATCCTAAACATAAACCATAGAACCTATGTCTAAAGACCTAAGACCTAACACATCAACCTAACACCTAAGACATAATGCATAAACCTAAGTCTAATAACCTAATGGACCATGTTACATTCCAAAAAATATGTTCAAAACCCTAAATCCATACATTAAAAGGCCTAACCCTAAAGTCCTAAGAACCTAACCCTAATCCTATACCTATCGGAACTCATTACATTACAAAACTATGACATAAAAACACATAAAACCTAAGTTGATAACCTCTCGGCCTTTGTATTTCATATTAAAACATGTTATAAATTATATTTATTAGTTCCTAACTGTGGAGGAGACCGCAACGGGACCACAAGGACTTGTGAATAGGCGAAATGTTAACCACAGCAGGAAACCTCCTAACCATGACCGCGTCGGCAGCTATGTTATGTGATCAGTTAGATAAGCCACCGGGATTAGCATTTGGAGTTAACATCATTAGGGTCCAAAATCGCATGACATGTGAATGGAGATGCAAAACCGCCAGAGCATTGTTAGTGGAACCGTCAGATTTAGACCACCCATTGGCAGGTTATGGTTAGACCGCAACCTATTCACATGGGCGGTCAACCTTGTTCATCTGGTCAGCAAGCTGTCAGTGGTTTTGACTTTATTATAAGGTTTATTTATGGGTTTTTTTCATTAGTTTTGCTCTAAACTAATGTGATGACCTTGTAAAGTGTTCCTATGGTGTCAAGACATGGATGGACCAAGGCCCAAGAACCCAAATTAGATCAAATGCATTCCCAAACTTGGTTGAAGGAGTTCGAATGCACCCAGTGGGTTTTAAGAGGCAATTTTCTCATTGAAGTGAAGGGAGAGTGGTTTTGGGATTTTGTATGCAGGTTCTGGAGGTTATAGTCATTTTTGCTTTTAGTGTAACAAGAGCATCCGGAGTCGGAATTGAGAGCTGTGACAGGAGTTGGAAAGCTGGTTCAGAGAGCTTTCTCATGACATTGATTTCTATGTAATCTGCCTCTTCATTTCAATCCTAATAAAGCGGTCGCCCATCTTGAAAGCAGACCCGAAGACATAGTCCATCAGGGAGGAATTCTGTAATCAATTCTTCTGTCTGGTATCGCTGAGTTTTTGTTGTTTTCACTTCTATTTTGCATCGTACTTATGTTTTATCAATTGCCATAAAGTCTTCTTCTCAAGCAGTTCTCACGATTTCAACGCTTTCAGTTAACATTTTAGTCATTAATGGCATAATCAATTCTACATCAGTTTTAACATACAATAATTTCAGATCAACTTGCATTAGATGCGCTGATTTTAGTGTAGATGTTTTCTAATCTTGTTTTATTCATTGCATTAGATGGATTAGATGTTATTAATATTTAGGTTGTAAATTATTAAAAAAAAAATTCAAGATTAGATGGAGGGGGTAGAGAGGGGACAAGATTTCTTTCACTAGATGCATTTATTTCAGTGTAGATGATGATTTCTAATCCTATTTGATTTATTGCACTAGATGCATTTATTTCAGTTTGAATGTTGATTTCTAATTATATTTCATTAAATTTTAATTTTTAATATTTTTTAAATTTTTATTAATTCTTTGTTTTAAACTTTAATTTTTTTAAAAAATTTATTTATTTATTTTAAAAATTTATTTATTTTTTTAAATTTTAAATTTTTTTAAATTAAAAAAAGAAATTAAGTAATTTTTTTAATAATTTTTAAATAATCTTTTTTATTGTTTTTTTTTAATAATGTTTATATTTTATATTTTTTTACAATGTTTTATTTTAATGTTCTTTTTAATTTTTTTCTTAACTCGTTAAATTTTAAATTTTAATTTTTTAATTGTTTTTTTCTTTTTTAAATGCATTTTTTATTTTTTATTTATTCATTTAAAAAAACAATTTTTAGATTTTATTTAATTTTTTTGTGTTTATTTTGTAATTATGTAATTCACTTTTATTTGTTTGTTTTTTAAATTAAATTTGTAATTTTTTTCCACAAATTACCAATTTTTTTCCCTGTTTTATATTTTCTTAGAGATTTTATCTTTTTGAGTTAATTTTTAAAAGAAAATGCTCTCTCTCTCTCTCTCTCTCTCTCTCTCTCTCTCTCTCTCTCTCTATATATATATATATATATATATATATATATATATATATATAGAGTCTATTTTATTGATAATTATTTTTTGTGTATTAAAATATTTATTAACTATATATAAATTTATGAAAAAAAAATTAATCTCAAAATATTAATATCATGATTATTTTTCAAAAATATTTAAAAATTTCATTATAAAAAAACATTACAAAAAAAAAAAAACACATTTGCAAATCCCTTAAAAAAATAAACATTTTAGGATGAAAAACCAGAAGAAGCATAAGATAACTTGGACAATTGTTAAATAATCAACATTTAAAAAATATTTGTGCATACTTGGGACAACAAGAAATTTTAAGTGTAAAAAATATGCCTTAAAAAATTGACGATTTTCAAAATTCGCATGAAAATCACAAGCACTTTAAAAAATTATCCACACCCAATACATTAGAAAATTTAAAGTGTCAAAAATAAGCCCTCTAAAATAAGGGGTTGATGTTGCATCAGGCCTTTTCAAAATCAATATAAAAATCGCTAACATTTAAAAAAAAAATTCATACTTGATACAAAACTATGCTCCAAAAAAAAGGGGTTGATGTTACATCAACAATTTTCAAAATCAGCATGAAAATCCCTTACATTTAAAAAGAATGTTCATGAGAAAATTTAAAGTGCCAAAAATATGCTCCAAAAAAGGGGTGTATTTTGAATCACCACTTTTCAGAATCAGGGGATTTTTTGCTACCTCAAAAAAATGGGTACTAGGTAATTTTATCTTTTGATCGATAACTATGTTGCTTGCATTAGATGCATTTGAAGTTAAAATTGGGGTTATAGATTACTAAAAAAAAGTCAAGATATATCTAGCAATACCTAAAGGGACAATATTAAGAATCAATTAGCTATCAAAAGTTGTGATACCTATAATTAAAATGAATTATATGTGAAGAACCAATCCTCTTGCAAAGTCAAAATTAATCCTTGACAAGATCATCTCCCTTCTTCATCGTCAACTAATTACTAATAGACAATTAAATATATTCAAAATTACTAATAGATAATTGCGTACAACAATGTATTCAAAATATGTATAAGAGGAAAATATATATTTATAAACGATCAAAACAAATCAAAATATTCTTGAAAGAGATGTGATAATTGTTTGGATGTAATGATTTTATAAATCTGGCCACTCATTAAAAAAAAAAAGCATTATTTCTTGACTCTGCAAAATAGGCTGTAGATAAAAAAACATCATGAAAATATTCTTGAAGGAAATAAATTATTTCAAACATTAACAAAGAAACAAATTATTCCAAGAGTAACACAGTAAATTATTAAAACTACTCATCAAGATATATTTAGTAATACCTAGAGGGACACTATTAGAATGATACCTAAAATTAAATCAAACTGTTGTGTATCATCAATCCTCTTGCAAAATATTGAAATGATTGACTCTTTTCTTCATCGCCAACTAATTATTAATAGACTATTACATACACATATAAAAATATAATATAACAATTGTAACATCCATAAACACTACCATCCAAATCCAAACACGTAAGTAGACAAACCACTCAAAGCATTCAAACAAAAATGTACAAACCATTCAAGGCAAGCGACACAAACTAAATTAAAGAAGAGAATGATATGGTCATGCCAAGCAAAGAAAACATAATGCGAATTTTGAAGTTAATCTCAAACATATACATAATAATGATAATCTAAAAATGTGAGATTATTGCCTTCAACTAGAACCAAATTATATCCATCTAACACTGGATCTATCATGTGTTGAGAGGGATCAAATCCCCTGAGGTGCAAACCTTTCCTCAAGTAGTACATTCCAAAAAGAAGGTTTTCACCTCGACGGATTTGATCCCTCTCAGCGCATGATAGATCCAATTTTAGATGGATCTAAGTTGGTTTTAACAAAATCATGTTTTTGACATCGTCATGATAATAGAAACTCAAAATTGTTAATCTCTTACACACCTTAAGAATTTCCACATAAAAGTTTATCGCATCTTTCACTACTAAATTTAATAGCTTTTATCAATTTGTTTTCTTTTCCTTTAATAAAATGCAATTTTTTTATATAAATAGATGTCTAATTTTTTTTATTTTTTTTATCAAACCACTTCTATTAATTGGCCAAAATATTACATAAGATTTTGAAGAAACACCCTTCTCTCTCGGACTCATTCTAACTAGATTTGTTGCCTAGGAGAGATAAATGAAAACTGATATCCAACTGCCAAAAACTATAGCGAGTCCCTATAAACAACACACAAAGTCTCCAAAATACAAAAGAAATACATATATAGCCAATCATTATCATTGATTATGGGGAGAAGTTGGAGCTTGTTCGACGTTAAGATGGTCTGGGGGTCTAGGGCCCCCATGTACATGAAACTCTAGTTGATCGATCATGCCCTTAATTAGGTCCAGCCTTTCGTGAATACGCCTTTGACTCCTCATGTCCAACATTTATCATTTATAATTTTGTAAGTCATTCATGAAGGTGATTACCTCATTCTGGTCATCATACATTTGTTACCCTAGTTTAACAAGGAGTGCAGTTACATTCTGCAATTTTCTTTCCATTGACTCCAAAGTAGGAGGCTCACTCACAATAATAGGTGCTGGTAAAGTTTATTATACTAATTCACCTTCAAAACCCATGTCCACACATTTATTCATTGTCTACTACACCACCTTGCCACCGCAACCCCTCTAGTTCCCCATGGAGAACCCCACCATGCCAAGCTCACCCTCTCTAATGAAACATTCCTTTAGAGGGTCTCAAACACCAAGATCAGTTAAATACCACCCCGTAAACACCTTAGTTTACTAGGGAAACCTCCATGCACTACTTAGAACCTTGAAACCACTCCCATGCAGCACAACCATGCCATAATGGTATAGGACCTGCGCACTTCAGGAACCTTAAACACCACCAGGACACAAATAGAGAATTATACGTTCTGGGGTGGGAGCCAAAGACGCAGTTTCTTAGATGCCCACACTTAAACTCAAGGAAACCAGCAAGTGAAAATCAACAACATGCCCCACATGAAACTACTAAAAATCATATGATATCCACAAGGGCATAATAGAGAAAACATAAAAGCATTTGACGACCACCACCTTGGAATAGCCAACAACCTTGGGATTCCTAGAGAGAGGATACAGTACAATGATACTTCCCAGAAAAATCAGAAGAAATTGTTCCACCCTTAGGGTATCCATAGCGGGATCACACTTAAGATATCCACACTGCGCCTCGACAACTCAACCTCCAAGAAATAATTCACCCCACCATTCACTAGAGTCTAGGGTCTCAAAGTCTACAACTCAACATCTCGAACTCACCAAGAGAACCAATCCACCATACAACATGCACTTTCCTCCCTGTAATGCTTAAGCTAACATGAATGCACAGGTTGGAGGCATGTGCATACACAACGTTCCTGTCACCAACTTCCAATTTTTGGCATAACAAGATGGACTACTTGTCGGAGGTAAGCCACCATCCGAAATATAAATAGCCAAACTTTCTACTCGAAGTTTTTGGGTGTCTGATGCCCCTCCCTCCACTTTCCTTTATGGCTTATCATGAGTTGTCATATCGGTTTGTGGGATTAACCAACCCCCACCCTCCTCATTCAATTCAACACATTCATTCACCCCCAATGGGGTAAATAGATGTATATGTTTTAAGTTTCAAAACAAAATTATTTCTTTATCATTTACATAAAGTTAGTAGAATTTTCTAATTCAATCACATGATAAGATAAATATTATGTAAAAACAAAAAATACTTTTGCATGAAGATTTTCACAGTTAACATTTTGATGTTGAGAGGTTTTTCTAGAATAGTGTGTGTTCTCA
Organism: Pinus tabuliformis; assembly: GCA_031772625.1. NCBI lineage: Eukaryota > Viridiplantae > Streptophyta > Pinopsida > Pinales > Pinaceae > Pinus > Pinus tabuliformis. Next base: position 583,868,597 of record CM062819.1, on the reverse strand, counting down.
TTGAGGTGTCTAGCATTTCAAGCAAACACTTCACTTGTAAAAAAATAAGAATGTTGATACAAAGAGTATAAGACCAGGATTAAATACAAAGAGGATATGATCGTTAGAAAAATATATGACTATTAAGAAATGTGAGAAAAATGAAATTGTTAAAATTATATTAATTAATAATTTAGGAAAAATGTGTTAGATTAGAGTAAGTAAAAAAAAAAAAAAAAAAAATAAAATATATAATGTAAATAAATGAATAAAATAAAAATATTTTAAGAGAAAATAGATAAATTGAAATTGCAAACCAATAATTTAGAATGGTCTATACTTTTCCGGAGAAAAAAACGAACTTTTTATTACTATAAAAAGTTACATATACATTCTACAACTTCCATTGCTGTTATAACTGTGTGAGCCTGCATGATATTGTTCAAAAACTGAGCTTTTCCTCTTCGTGGGAAGAGATAATAGCTCCCAAAAAACATTGCCATGGTTCTTTCTGATATCTGGAGTCTATCCTCATTTTTCTTTTTCCGGGCTTCCTTTTGTCATGGAAAAATTACCTTAGACTAAAAATATTCATATACATCACAATAAAAAGCATGATACATGTTCCTATTTCAGCTGTGTTCAACAAAACCATAAAACAAAAATAGAGTTTGTTGATCCGCCATGTGCCATGTTATGCGTTTTGAGCATATGGAGGTTGGTCCGAAACATGGTCCTTCCCATTGATTTCTTCCACTATTCTCCAGCTGCCCAGAACTTGTTGAAGACCGTCTTTAGAAAGTTTGTCTGCCATGTCATTTCGTTCCCTGTATATATGATGAATGGAAAAAGAATTAAAAGATAATTTCAGGTGCTGAATTTCTTCTAGGAGAGGCTGCAAAACATAATTATGACATCTGCTATGACCATTTATCCATTTGATAACATTTAAAGAGTCCCCAAAGATCTGAACTGTGAGGGTGTTTCTGTGTATCAGCCAGCATATAAGAAGCTTGAGGGCAGATAGTTCTGCATAGTTGTTCGATCCATTTCCCAATCCTATGGAAGCTTTTAGAGAGTGACTATTGTTTAAGTGGATAACTATGCCTGCTCCAGCTTTATTATTCTGGGAGGCTCCGTCAAAGTAAGCCCAAGGCACTCCATCCTTAATTTGTTCCTCTTCCACCTTCCGGGGTTCCTTCTCTTCCTCTGAATCCGGGATATTTGTATATATAGATAAACAATGTACAACAATTAATTCTGCCTCTGTTTCTTTCTCCTGAAAGATATTTCTATTTCTAGCAATCCAAATGCCCCAACAGATGATAGGAGGCAGATTTCTTAATTTCCTTACTGAGATTTGGTTCCACCATTTATGCCAAACTTCAGCAAAGTGAGTCCCATCCCAGGAAATAGACAATTGAATATGCTTGGCCACCTCCGACCATACTTTTTTGGCTATGGGACAGCCAATGAACAGATGGTCTATACTAATATAATAACAAAAAATAATAAATTAGATCAAAAAATAATATTAAAGAAATGAGAATTAATTATATAATTTAAAAATGATAAAAATGTTATTAATAAAATAATAAATTGATATAATAAAATACAAAAATATTAATAAAATAAGACAAAATATTTTCTTTAAACTAAATAAATAAAATCAAAAGATTACATGTGAAAATGAATCAAGGTCAAATTTAAAAACTAAAAGAATAATTTAACATGGTTAATTATGTATAATAAAATATTGGAAAGGAAAAATAGAATAATAAAAATTAATAGATTTGGTTAAAGGGAATTTATAGTGGATAATTAATAATTGAATTAAAAGCATTAAAACATACTAATTTAAAGAGATTTAATCATTTGTATGATAATGGTGTGAATAAAAATTAATAAAGATTAAAATTAAACAGGTTAAGAAAGCATAAATTAGATCAAGAGGGAGTCCAATAAAGAGGAATATTATGGATAGAATGAATTTAGGATTAATATAGGGTTAGAGGTCATTTTAAATTTGAATTTTATTAAGGAAAATATTAAATTAACTAGGATTAAGATAGTATTAATTCTTTTAGGAATAATAATTAAAAATCATAAAGAAAGAAAATGATTTAAAGGGAATGGAGCAAAGGTGAGGGGAAGGGTTACAATCATCAGAGAGTAAGGCTTGAATGACAAGGTCTGGAAGACAAAAAATGGATAATATGTTTCAAAGAGTGGTTTAATTTATCTTGCTTAAAGTTGTCAGGGTGGTTTGGATTTCAAGGGCTTACCTAATGACTCAGTTTGAATGAAAAGGAGCACAGATCAAGATTTTATCAAAATAAATATGGAGTTTAGTTTTATGGGAGTATTCAGTAATGGTGGATTTTGATATACAATTTTGTAGGTGTCAGCCATGTGTTTTTTAAGTTGGGGAAGGATATCCCAATTGGTCATGGTGGATTTGGATATAAAATTATATAGGTGTCAACCATGTGTTTTTTAAGCTGGGATTGGAAGGATCTCCTAGCTGGTTCTATGTAAAACATTCCATAGAACTAGGGATATTGTGGACTATGGGGTTGAGCATAAGGTTGTTTTATTTTATTATTATACTTTACTTACTTTAAATTGTTGAATGAATTTTTGCATGTCTCCTTCTCATGTTGTTTTATTTTATTATTATATTTTACTTACTCTAAATTGTTGACTGGATTTTTGCATGCCTCCTTCTCCTAGCATGGAGGAAACAATGTCCATGAGGTTAAGGTTCTATCCAGTGCTAACAATACCATCCTCAACCAGTCATGCTAATGGGACTTGAAAACTGGCTTATAATATTAATCTTATTATTTATAATAGTAATTGTGACTCTAATATTAATCTTGAATTCGTAATATTACAATTTATAATATTAAGTTTAATATTAAAATTTCAATATTAATTGAAACTTACTCATTTACTTGAATCATAACTTATTCTTACTTATATTAATATTGAAATATTAAAATACAATATTAAAACCAAGTACTTATACCCAATAATAAAACGTAATACTAATATTATAATAATAATATATTATAAGTAATATAATATTATAATATTAATATAATAGCAATAAACCTAATATTAATATTAATATATTAATATATTATAACAAAACTTAATACTAATATTATAATATTAATATTAATGTTTTTGTTTGTAAGTGATATGTGTTTATCCAGGTTTGACATGTAACTTGAGAATCCGTGACAGACTATGCTGTCAAAACACTCCCCTGGGTCACACCAACCTTAAGGGCCCAAACGTAAGTTGTCTAGATTTTTTCATGTATCCTTCTCCTAACACGGGCACAACAACCTCCATGAAGTACGATCTAGGGTCGTCTTGCTAACAAGGCCATCCTTAACCGATTGTGCTAGTGAGACTTGACAACTGACTTATAATATGAATCGTAGCTTTAATATTAATCTTGAATTTGTAATACTAGAATTTGTAATATTGAATTTAATAATAAAATTTCAATATTAATTAAAACTTACTTTCAAAATATCTTTCAATTAACTATTAATAGCTCCTAGATTTCATGCCCTCTCTTCTCAAAATACAAATCACATTGCCCTGATGATGGACTCACTAAGCTAGTCCAAAATGTTGGTTTCAAAAATTGTTCACAGGTTTTTCCACAAACATAAAAATTCTACCAACCTGTATGGACTCTCTCTTTAACACCATTAAGTCCCACCATGGAAGGGACATAATGAACAATGCTCTAAATTTTGAGAAGATGAGAATCTCAAGAGCTAGAAACCTATCGAATTAATTAATTTAAATATATACATAATCAATCACCAAAAATAAATAAATAAATAAATTCAAATATAATCAATCACTAATTAAACCAAAAAATAAATATTTAAATAAATAATTATTAATCTGTTAATCAATTGAAAGCCGACAATAAATGAAGACATCAAATATCTTTCAATTAACTATTAATAGCTCCTAGATTTCATGCTCTCTCTTCTCAAAATACAAATCACATTGCCCTGATGATGGACTGACTAAGCTAGTCTGAAACGTTGGCTTCAAAAATTGTTCACGAGTTTTTCCACAAACATAAAAATAAAACTTACTTATCTAGTTAAATCTTTACTTATTTTTATTTATATTAAAATCCAAATATTAAAACACAATATTAAAAATCTAATGTTAAAACCCTATGCTAAAACCCAATATTAAACCAAGTACTAATACCCAAAACCTAATACTAATACTAATATTATAATTTAAGAATATTGATTATTATAATTCTATTTGTAATATAATATAATAATACTAAAATCTAATTATTATAATTATATATTAATATATATTATATTAATATTAAATTATTATCAGATATTTAATAATTATTAATATATTTATCATAATTATATTTATGAATATTGTTGATATACTTTTATGACCTATCAGATTTCTATATTTATGAATATGGTTGATATACTTTTATGGCCTATCAGATTTATTAATGTAGATGTGGTAATTACACCTCTCCCTATTGTAAGATATGAAACAAATGGTTACATTTAGGTCACCTCTGTACAGTTTGCTTCACCATGCAGAAAACTTCGTAGAAACTTTGGAATCTGTGGAGAATTAAACTTTCCAAAAATCACAGAAGTAGATGAATAAGTACACCACTTCGTCTTCACCACGCCAAGTGTAAGGACCACAAGTTGTAGGCTATACAACGAGCTCACACGAAGGCGACGAGTTGAGGAGCAGCAGCACAGTGGGAGGAAACACATGCGAAGTGTTGTGGAGGTTGTTTGACATATAGGTCGTGGGTGGTCCCAGCGGGCCGACGGGTGGGCGAGGCCAAACGATGGACACCACACTTGGGTCGGCTGGTGGGCGAGCTGACCCGTTCAAAGTGGAAACAAAGACGTATGGAGGTCAGCCTAACATGAAGACGCATCGGTTCATGGAGGGGGTGAACCATATATATGGGAAGACTTGGCAAAAGAGCTAAGGCATCACAAAATGCACAAGTTCAGAGCGTTCAAGGTAGAGCAAAGGTGAAGGTGCGAGTTGGTTTGAAATCCGAGTGAAGGTGCAGGTGGACGAGTGCAGGGCTGAAGCACCCAAGCTGAAACAGGTTGTTCGAAGGCGTTCATGCAGGAGGTCGTTCGAGGGTGTTCATTTAGAAAGTCGTTCGAGGGTGTTCGTGCAGGAATTCATTTGAGGGCGTTCGTTCAAAAAGTTGTTTGAGGGCATTCGTGCAGGAAGCTATTTGAGGGCGTTCGTTCAAAAGTCATTCGAAGGAATTCATGTAAGAATTCGTTCGAGGGCATTTGTGTAGGAGATCGTTCGAGGGCATTCAGGCAGGGTCATTAGAGGTTGTTTGAGAGCGCGGCAGGGCGTCCAGGTGAACGACACGAGTTGTGAATGGTGGTTCGGGCGAAGTCTTGAATGGACGTGCACGGTGAACAACTCATCGGTGGAGACTTGGCAAGTTGGGCATTCAGTGGAGAGCACCTGCCGGTGGACGAGTTGGGTGTTCGGTAGGAGTGCCCGACGAGTTGGACGAGTTGGATGAGCTGAACAAAATGCATTCAAGTGAACATGTGGAGGCAAACAAAAAGTTGGGTAGAGTCGTTTGGACGACCGTGTGGGCATGCCAACGAGCTGGCTGAACGAGTTGTGCCAGTGATTGTAAAAATATTCAAAGTGTAAATCTGGGTTTTCCTCGGGATTGAACTTGTATATTGTAAACTGTTGTTATTATTATTACGGGCAGACTCATTATAGGGAGTTGCCCCTCCCATCTATATTGTTATGCATTTCATGTTAATGCTGATGAATGTTTAACTGTTGTGTTATAATGAATGAAAGTATTTGGTAAAAGAGAAAAATAAAATAAATATAGAAGTAAGGCATAGTCTATGGTCGTGAGTATTGGTGAAAAGAAAATGGTCAGTGGTGCCGCACCTCCTATAGTGCGGTTGGAAGAGTACCGCCAGTGTAGGGGCATGACAGGTGGTATCAAAGCGGTGAATTGTGACAAAGAAAGCTGAATACTTGGCATTCGTGACAAGTGATTCAGAACTGCAGAAGGGAAGTGTAATACTTCATGGCAGGTTTAGTAAGGGTGAAGCATCCTGCTTGGGCCAAGCTGAACGACAAGACATGGAAAGTTTGGAAGAATGTGAAGGGAAGCTCTTGCTAACCTTATACACTTTGGAGCAGATTAAAGAAGAGAGCCCACGGATTCAAGATAAACTTGAAGTCTTGGAAAGGAATGTTGAAGATGAACTTCTTCGACTTGGTTGGGCAATGGAGCAGGATGTAGTTGTAGGTTGCGATGACGAAGAAGAGGAAGTCGTGATGTTTGAGGATGTTGTAGATGTGACAACGATGGAGGATGAACTTGAAACTGATCAAGTTGGACCAGGATCGTGCGGTTTTCGGACATGGTGGATGAGGAAACTCACATAGAGGAGCCTCATGATGAAGTAAGTACTACTTATACTTGTGTTTTAGTTGAGCATTTGGTAGATGAACCATATGCAGGGAAGAGAAAAATCAGTTTGCTGATGCAAGGGAGGATCTTACCATGGATGTCTACGAAGAGACCGAGTATGGAAAATCAAGGACCATTGACTATTGTAGGACTTGTTTGGGTTGTTTGTGACCTTATGATAGAAGGTACAAAGGCCCGTAATAAGGGAGGAATGTGATGATCATTGCGGAGGAATGGGTCATGCTTTAACCATATGGAGAAATTGGCTAAGTTCCCGGCATGACTCATGGACAGATTGGAGGAGGGTACACACTTGAGTATGGTGATACTTGGGTGGACTTCTCATGGCTGAGACCAAGAGGAAGTCTTGGGGGAACCTTTAGTGGGGGAGCCATGGTGGAAGAAACTCATGTGATGATGATATGGTTGGGTGAATGAGTTCACTAGACCGATTTGCAGGCTTGGATGAGGATGACTGATTGTTGTGATGGGTCTACCTAGTTGGAAAACATGGGCAACTTGAGTCATGGACATCAAGTTGGAGACATGAAGCATGGCAATCTTATGCAGGGACATTATGCAAGAGCACTTGCAGAGGTGTCACTTATGGGCATCCAACAGGGATTGCCAAGGCAGAGATATTATGCAGGTGGATTTGTTGGTGTGACATGGAGATGTTTCATTTATAAGCCGATGGAGAGGTTGTGCACTCTTGTAGAACAAGGCCATGGACTTGGTTGGAATTGTGAGCAGACTATGGAGCATTCCTACTACATGTAAAGCTAAGGCATCTTGCAGAGACATTTGGGCCAAGACATGTATGCTTGCTAGAGTGTTGGTTGGGGATGACTCATGGAGTTCATGATGACATGAGGTTGCGACTTTTGAGGACTTCATATTATTGTGGACTTAGAGGATCTGATGCATTGAGAAGTTGAGGTCAGGGACTTTGATGCAGGATGGGGTGCATACTTTTGAGTACATGTATGGGTGTGCTTGAAAGAGTGACTTGATGAGGAGGATCGATACGAGACACTTTGGAGTGATGGAGTTACAACGATGATGATGCCTTGGTGGCAACACTTGGGCATGGGTTGAGCCGAGACTTGACCACTTTTTACACATGGATGAATGAGACAAGTGTATACTTGTTTCCTTGGCAGACTTGAGGGATGGCACATTGCAGATGTGATGGAGGTTGCTTCATGAACTTGGATGTGGCACATCAAGAGTTGGGTTTGATGAGAGGATCTCTTCACTTTGAGGAGATGGATTTTACGCAAATAGATGATGATGTTGGGATAGATGTGACTAATTTGATGCAGCACATTGATACCAAACATTATGGACAACATGTTGCAGACAAGATGGAGACTACTTCATGGACCTGGGCATGGCTTGTATTTAGATGGAGATGGATTCTTGATCGAGTTGATGTTGTGACAGGAGTCTGAGAAATGACTGATGATGGCATGAGAATGTGCATTCTCATGGTTTGAGCGTGACAGTTGGATTAGCTACCCGAATAGTTCAAGTCATGAGGGCTAGTAGTGTATAGAGATGTGGTAGCATCGTGTTGGAGTATCATGGCAGCAGTCCATACTATGACAATACATTATGGAGTCAACATGATACATGTTGCAGTGAGCATGTAGCTTGAGCTGGAGGGGCGAGCCTTCCACAATGGGAGAAACATGTGGAGATTGCGACGGATGTGGCTGATGATCATGGATTGAGGATACTTTCCGATGTATGACATACCAGTGCATTATATGCCTTGGTATGGGTATCTTGGTGTTATATGGTTGTTGGGATGAGAGATTGTTGATGATTTCAAGTAGGGGAGAATGTAAGGACCACAAGCTACAGGCTATATAATGAGCTTGCACGGAGGCGACGAGTTGAGGAGCAGCAAAACGGTGGGAGGAAATGCATGGGAAGTGTTGTGGAGGTCATTTGACATATAGGCCGTGGGTGGTCCCAGTGGGCCGACAGGTAGGAGAGGCCAAACGATGGACATCACACTTGGGTCAGCCAGTGGGTGAGCCGACCCATTCAAAAGATGAAAAATAGATGTATGGAGGTCGATCGAACATGAAGACGCATCAGTTCATGGAGGGGTGAACCATATATATGGGAAGACTTGGAAATGGAGCTAAGGCATCACAAAACGCACAAGTTCAGAGCGTTCAAGGTAGAGCGAAGGTGAACGTGTGAGTTGGTCTGAAATCTGGGTGAAGGTGTAGGTGGATGAGTGCAGGGCCGAAGCACCCAATCCGAAACGAGTCGTTCGAAGGTGTTCGTGTAGGAGGTCGTTCGAGGCCGTTAGTTTAGAAAGTTGTTCGAGGGCATTCGTGCAGGAAGTCGTTCGAGGGCGTTCATTCAGAAATTCATTCAAGAGCATTCATGCAGGAAGTCGTTCGAGGGCGTTCATTCAGAAAGTCATTCGAGGGCGTTCGTGCAGTAAGTCATTCGAGGGCATTCATGTAGGAGATCATTCGAGGGCGTTCGGGCAGGGTCGTTCAAGGTCATTCGAGGGCATTCATGTAGAGTCGTTCAAGGACGTTTGGGAAGGGTCATTCGAGGGTGTGGCAGGGCATCCAGGCGAACAACACAAGTTGGTGAATGGTGGTTCAAGGGAAGTCTTCAACGGATGTGCACGATGAACGACTCCCCGGTGGAGACTTGGCAAGTTGGGCATTTGGTGGAGTGCGTCCGCTGGCGAACGAGTTGGATGTTCGGTAGGAACGCCCAACGAGTTGGAGGAGTTAGACGAGCTGAACGAAATGCGTTCAGGTGAACATGCGGAGGCAAACGAAGAGTTGGGAAGAGTCATTTGGATGACCATGTGGACGTGCTGACGAGATGGCTGAACAAGTTATGCCGGTGATTGTAAAAATATTCTAAGTGTAAATCTGGGGTTTCCTCAGGATTGAACTTGTATATTGTAAACTGTTGTTATTATTATTATGGGCAGTCTCATTATAGGGATTTTCCCCTCCCATCTATATTGTTGTGCATTTCATGCTAATGCTGATGAATGTTTAACCGCTATGTTATAATGAATGAAAGTACTTGGTAAAAGAGAAAAATAAAAACTGTTGTTGTTATTATTACCAGTAGACTCATTACAGGGAGTTTCCCCTCCCATCTATATTGTTGTGCATTTCATGCTAATGTTGATGAATGTTTAACCGCTATGTTATAATGAATGAAA